>JBCAUI010526586.1:0-24243 GCA_038406195.1 Haplosyllis anthogorgicola | reverse complement strand
TATTTCTAGTTTGGTAGCCATATTTGTGCTTTTTTCATTGATCACATTGGAAATGTGATCCCAGACATTTTGTATCCATGTGACAATGTGATCTGAATTGATCTGAATTGAGTATTTTGATAATGCCAAATGAGCTCAGGTCCATCTGGACCTATTTTTATGTTTCCAGGCATGGTTTTCTCTGAAATGTACCCCGTTGCATCACCCTTCTTTAAAGCACCTTAATTCATTAAAATTCAAGAAAAAAATCATTTTTATTAAAATAAGTTAATACTTAGTTACTGCAGTCCGATACGTTAACTTGGTTGATTTAAAATATCAAAACAATATTAAAATATTGTTTTCATTAGATATACTAGCTTGCGTCTTTCAATCCCCATAGACAAACAATGTAGTGCATGTTTTGTAATGAAGTAAATTTATTTGACCTAATCTATTTAAAAATCTGTCGGTTATTTTCTGTTAGCAATTTATAGTCGGTTTCTTTGTGCATGTATAAATATTACACGCTTTTGTTTTTGCATGAAACGGATTTTGCTGCTTAGAATTTACATGCCCAACAGTTTATTGGATTTGCTTTTCTATGCCTTTTATTTTGAGAGTGGAGTGTGTGTTTGTGTGTGATGGGACAGTAAATACTTTGTTACAGACATTTTGCTTGCTTATGTACACATGAAATGAGCCATCGTAACCGGTTTCTAATGAATTTTGCAGCCACTGGGTATCTTCGCCTTGATTGATGAAGAATGTTGGTTCCCTAAGGCGACAGACAAGACTCTGATGGACAAACTAACCGCACAGCACTCAACTCATCCCAAATTCCAAAAACCAGACTTCAGGGAGAAAGCTTCTTTCAGCCTTATCCACTATGCTGGCAAGGTAAGTTTAAAATGAAAATTTATCGTTTAGTATTGTTACAGATGAAAACTACAAAATACTTGTCAGTGAGATGAAACTAATAAAAAGTATCACTCGATTGCGTAAAATAAAAACTTTTTGGGGAAAATAATCATAGTATTTTGCAATGCTCGTCCCATAGAAACTAGTCGACACCGCCCAGCTAATCGATTAATGAAATGTAGTAAAAATGTTCTTATTGCTTTGTTTCAGGTGGACTACAGTTGTAACGAATGGCTGTTGAAGAATATGGATCCGTTGAACGAGAACGTAGTCAGCTTGCTCCAAACTTCCTCAGATGACTTTGTCAGATACATCTGGAAAGATGGTACAGATATGTTCATATGAGTTCACGTTAAATATTGTAGAATTAGAGTGAAGTTATTGGTACAATGTTGATACAGTTATTGGTACCATGTTAAATGTTACCATTGCGTTATTCCAGCCGAGATAGTCGGTATGGGTGCTCAGTCAGCCAATGAGACTTCCTTTGGTGCTAGAACTCGAAAGGGTATGTTCCGCACTGTGGGACAACTTTACAAGGAACAGTTGAATAAACTGATGCAAACCTTGAACAACACAAATCCGAACTTCGTCAGATGTATCATTCCAAATCACGAAAAGAAAGTAAGTTGTACATCTTTATTTCTGAATTGTACAATCAGAAATCACGATTTGATATGTTCATTGTCCACAAAATATCATGTAAAAATATCAAGAAAACATGGGAATTAAAACTATGATCTTTATTGTGTACTTTAGGCAGGCAAAATAGATGCGCCACTAGTATTGGACCAGCTACGGTGTAACGGTGTGCTGGAGGGTATACGTATCTGCCGGCAGGGCTTCCCCAACAGAATCATCTTCCAGGAATTCCGTCAGCGCTATGAGCTACTCACACCCAATGTCATTCCACGAGGATTTATGGACGGCAAGAAGGCCTGCCATAAAATGGTGAGTGTGCAGTGTTTCCACTACAGCACAAAGTAAGCATAGTACTGCAAATTTGTGTAGCTTACAGAATTCAGTGTACCGTATGATCTCTCGTTCTTTAAAGATCCAAGCCTTGGAGTTGGACTCCAACTTATACAGAATCGGACAGAGTAAGATCTTTTTCCGTGCCGGAGTACTTGCCCACCTTGAAGAGGAACGTGACCTCAAGCTAACCGACATCATCGTCAATTTCCAAGCACGTGCCCGAGGTTGTCTTGCCAGAAGGTAATTATCATTGTGCATATTTCTATGAGTATCTCTAAACAAGTTGAATTGCATTACATGTACTTTCTTTCTGTGTCTACAACCTGGCAAAGGTAAGAAAAGCGTAGGAAATGACAATTTAACTCTCAAAGGGATGAAATATTTTTGGTTTTGCATATTCTATTTGTTATTACACTGCACATGCACACAGAGACGTAAAGGAATTGTGTTTTAAAATTAACAAAAAAATTATATTAATTTGTTAGAAATTACCAGAAGAGACTGCAGCAGTTGAGTGCTATACGCATCATCCAAAGAAACTGTGCAGCCTACCTCAAACTGAGAAACTGGCAGTGGTGGAGATTGTTCACCAAGGTGAAACCTCTCCTGCAGGTCACCAATAACGAAGAAAAACTCAATGCCAAAGAGAACGAACTGAAACAGGTAAGTGTGTTTCGGCATCAGTTAAACATAGGGAGATGAACTGCACACAAGACGGTATTTTAGAAGGGCAAACCGCACACTTTCAACAGCAATTATCAAGATCAACATATCGGTTGTCTTTTAGGTGGCTGACAGGTTTGAAAAACAAAAGTTGGAGTTCCAAGAACTTGAAGCGAAACAAAGACAAATATTAGAGGAGAAAAATATTTTATCAGAACAACTCCAAGCTGAAACTGAGCTATGTGCTGAGGCAGAAGAGGTAAGTCCATATGGAAAATTTAATTTATCACACCAGCAAGTGCTATTGACTATAAATATATACCGAAGAGGAGTTGGTTTACATACCCATTGAATGATGACAACTTTCTTGCAGTCTCGAGCCAGGTTGGCAGCAAGGAAACAAGAACTGGAAGAAATTTTAGCCGATATGGAGGTGCGTCTTGAAGATGATGAAAAGGTTAATGCGTCGTTAGTTTCTGAAAAGAAGAAGTTGCACACAACAATACAGGACTTGGAAGAGCAGTGAGTATTATCGTATTATGTGACATTGGAAAGAACCAGCTGATGATGAATAAACAGGATTTTATGTACAGTTTCGAAGTTGAAGTTTAAACTAAACTCAGATTGTAGATTAAATTGCAATGGGCAAGTAATTTGGTTGATTGAAAACTGTTTATATATGTTCATGTAAACTCAAATCAGGTTGGAAGAAGAAGAACAGGCCAGACAGAAGTTACAGTTGGAGAAAGTTGCCACAGATTCAAAACTTAAGAAACTGGAAGAGGATCTAGCTGTTGTAGAAGATAGTAACATGAAGGTATAACTTTACATCTGTATTTTTGAGTTGAAACATATCAAGTTTAAAAGTGGAAATGTGATGGAATGATCATGGTAGATGTAAGTAATTTGTTGCCGTTCATAATATATAATTAATTTTCTCCCCTCCTTAAGTTGAGTAAGGAGAAGAAGCACTTTGAGGACAGATTGAACGAGATTGTGTCATCACTGGGAGATGAGGAAGAGAAAGTGAAGCAGCTGAGTAAATTGAAGAATAAGTACGAGGCCATAATTGCTGATCTCGAGGAGAGACTTAAACGTGAACAACAGGTAATTAAAACGCGTCAAGTAATTGTAAAAGAGGGAGCATGCTTTCTCACCCATTTCTATTATTTGCTTGTAATTTGCATGAAATGTCATTTGCTAAATGACAATATTTGAGAGTACACAGAAGACTTTGTAAACTGCAGCAATAGTGGTTTTAATGTATAAATGTATGTCTGTAAATTCACTTTTCCAGTTAAGACAAGAACTAGAAAGAATACGAAGGAAGCTGGAAACTGAGCTAAATGACGTAAAGGAACAACTCAATGAGAAATGTATGCAGCTTGAAGATCTGCAGGCACAACTCCATAAACGTGAGGAAGAGCTTCAACAAGCTCTCAACAGGTAACGTGCCAAACATGTTAGCATTAAAATACTAGTTGGGAGAAAGTGGGGAAACCTAAGTTAAAAATGTGCACACATACATTCATTATTGAAATTTATTCATTTCCTTTAATTTTATCCAGACATGAAGATGAAGTAGCAGTGAAGACAACATTCCAGAAGAACTTACGTGAAATGGAAGGTCAGTTGCAAGAACTGCAAGAGGATCTTGATACAGAAAAGGAAGCCAGAAACAAAGCAGAGAAGCAGAAACGTGATCTTAGCGAAGAACTAGAGGCACTCAAGAGCGAACTTGAAGATTCCCTTGAGACTTCCGTTGCCGTACAAGAACTTAGGAATAAACGAGAGATGGAGGTTGTTCATCTGAAGAAACAACTAGATGATGAGTCAAAGCACAAGGAAACCCAAATCCAAGAAATACGTGCCAAACACGCTGCAGCTCAAGAACAACTTAACGAGCAGATTGATACAGCCAAACGTGTAAGTGATTAAAATTAAATATTTTAGGAAATAGTAAGTCGTGGTGAAGTATAGATGTAATTAAGAAGTGAGTGTTGCATGGTTCTCTGTAATTTGATTCTTCAATGGTTTTACCGACATGTGATGAAATTGGTCAGGAGTTAGAAATGCTTACATTACGTATTGGTTCATTTTAGGCAAAAGCTGCGCTGGAAAAGATCAAGGGTACCCTGGAGGCTGAAAATGTAGACATGGCCAATGAAATCAAACAGTTGAATGCAGGTAAACAAGAATCTGAAAGGAAACGCAAACAGGCCGAGTCACAACTGCAGGAGTATACGCTGAGGCTTGCTGAGACAGAACGATCCTCGGGAGACCAACAAGCCAAAGTGTTGAAGTTGCAGGTTTGTCTTGCTTTATTCCCAAATCATTGACACAATAGTTAGTTTCGTAAAGATTTTGAAAATCCAACAATGTTTAACTGGTAAACTCACTTTTCCTACAGGGCGAATTGGAATCTGTTAATGCTGCTTTCGAAGAAGCAGACAGTAAAGCCACAATACTATCCAAGCAATGTGGCACACTTGAAGGCCAACTGGCTGATTCACAAGAAATCTTGCAAGAGGAAACTAGACAGAAACTGGCGGCACAATCTCGCGTCAGGCAGCTGGAAGAGGGCATGGAGGCAGCACAAGATCAGTTGGAAGAAGAAGAGGAGGCCAGAAAGGCTCTGGAGAATAAAATAGCACACCTTAACGCTTCAGTATGTTTACTTTATACCACGTCTAGTAAAAGTAACATATCTTTATTTGGCATCAAAGCCATTAATGACATTGAGTAATACCAAGAATAAAGCTTTGTCTCGGGCTGAAAAAATCCAGCAATTATGCATAATATCAATCCATAGTAAAATGCGTTGTGTGTATTTTAGGTTCAAGAATACAAGAAGCGATTGGATGATGACAACTCAGCAATGGATTCTCTCGAAGAAGTGAAAAAGAAATTGCTGAGAGACTTAGAAGCTGCTCAGACTCGAGTTGAAGCTTACGAAGCAGAGAATGACAAGTTGCAAAAGTCCAAGAAGAAATTGCAAGTTGAGGTAGAAGATTTAAATGTACAGGCAGAAAACCAGAGGTCTGCTCTGACTGCACTTGAAAAGAAACAGAAGAAGTTCGACCAGAATCTAGCTGAAGAGAAGGCAATTTCAGAAAGGTACGTTGGTGTTTGATATGAATGAGTAAAAGTAAAACTAAACGAAATGGTTGATTTCTTGTATGGCGAAGAAGGATCTATGACACAGTCGTTTCTGTAGTACTGCTTTATCGCGTAATAGATCCATTCGAGAGATGTTCTTAAACAAGTTACATATTTATTAACAGGCTGGCCATGGAGCGCGACAGTGTAGAACGTGAAAGTAGAGAAAAAGAAACTAAGATTCTCAATTTAACCCGAGAGCTCGAGGACTTGCGTGACCGAATTGAGGAAGCCGACCGAGTACGTCTACAACAGGCTAGAGAACTAGAAGACATCATGTCATCAAAGGATGATGTGGGCAAAAATGTAAGTGATTTACTGATTTGATTGCATACCACTATGAAAAAGATGTAAGTGACTTACTGATTTGATTGCATACCACTATGAAAAAAGATAGTGTTCGAAGTCCATAGTGTGTAACTTGCTGGTTATCAATTTTCTTGTTTGGTCATCACAGGTTCACGAACTCGAAAAATCCAAACGAGCTCTGGAAAGTCAAGTTGAGGAACAGAGAACACAAATTGAGGAGCTTGAAGATGAGTTGCAAGCCACTGAGGATGCCAAATTGAGGTTGGAAGTGAACATGCAAGCGTTGAGGGCACAGTACGACAGAGAAATACAGAACAAAGACGAACAAGGAGAGGAGAAAAAGAGATCTCTTGTTAGACAGGTAAACGTTTTTTCGGGAATATGTAAAGAAATTCGTCAAGCATCAAATGATTTCTCGAAAGGCATAAAACTTTAATCACATACTGTCTTGTACATAGCATATACCGTAAATCATCAAATTCGGGCGCATGCCCTATTTATGGCGCACCCCCTTTTTCAGCTCATTTACGGAACATTTTTTCATACTTGTAACTTCCGTACATTTGCAACTGACATGTTTTGAAATGTAATGAAGTGAATTATGCTAATGTAACAGTTTTAAAACTATTTACAAAATGTTTTATGTTAATTATCAATGGCATACACTTCTTTGGTCAGAATTAGTCTTCCGTATGAAAAAGCCTCCTCAGAAATTGGTCCAAGCTATTTTTTAAATAAGGCACATACCAAAAATTGGTCCATCGTGCGTGCGCCCCAATGTGACGAAATACGGTACCTTTGTTAACCGAGATCAGTAAATGCATATCTTCAGGATTTTTATTGATGGCAGACATCTAAAATTGTTCCTACAGTTGCGAGAATTTGAGGCTGAATTGGAGGAAGAACGTAAACAACGTTCAGCTGCTGTTAATGCCAGAAAGAAGCTTGAGGGCGACTTGAAGAACATGGAAGGTCAAGTAGAAATGGCACAGAAAATCAAAGAGGACAGCGTGAGACAAGTACGCAAACTGCAATCACATCTCAAAGAATACCAGCGTGAAGTGGAAGAGGCACAAATGTCCAAGGAAGAGATGGCTAACCACATGAAGGAGAACGACAAGAAATTGAAGAACCTTGAAGCCGACTTATTACAGATGCAGGAAGATTTGGCGGCATCAGAAAGAGCCAGGAAACATCTGGAAAGCGAGAGAGATGAACTACAAGATGAGATTAATAACTCTGCTAACAACAAGTAAGTGTGGTATTTTGTAGTAACTTGAAGTAGAATGTACCAAATTTCTTGACCCAAACTTGGGCGAAACATCAGAAGTATATGTACATTTCTCACATGACCAGTTACATAACAAAACGAGAGAATTACCCGGGTAGGCCGGGTAAAATGTCTATCACGCATGGAAAAAGACAGTTTACCTGTTAGGTATAAAAGTATAAAGAAGAAGGGGGGGGTCCATCCCCACACCTCGTCCCCAACACCTCGTCCTCACCTGGGGGGGGAGGGGGGGGGTCCATCCGACAACACCTCGTCCTCAATTTTTGACTTCATAGTGAAACCACCTTGCCGTCTGCAGTAGTCTATCAACGCTTCGCGTGATAGCCTAATAATCTTTGACAGTGTTGTTTAATCTTCCTCGAATTTATCTCTAGGGGTTCACTGCAAGAGGACAAGAAGCGACTTGAGGGTCGTATTAGCCAGCTGGAGGAAGAATTGGAGGAGGAGCAAAGTAATCTTGAAATACTTGCTGACAAGGCCAGAAAGAATGGTCTTCAGGTAAGTGTGTCAGAGGTGCCATTTCTAGTAGACTCCAGAATATGACATTGTAAACATGTAGTTTTTGTGAATATTTTGATCTCAATGAAAGATGGTTATGTGTGCCATTTCCAGGTTGAACAACTTACAACTGAGTTGGCAGCTGAGAGGAGTAACACACAGAAACTAGAGAACTCAAGAATGGTGATGGAGAGACAGAACAAGGAACTGAAAGCCAAGTTATCCGAATTGGAGGACCAGATGAAAACTCGATCCAGGGCCACCATTGCGTCCCTGGAGACCAAGATTTCGAACCTAGAAGAACAACTGGAGGTTGAAGCCAGGTAGGGAAATACCACTACAGGGATATTAAATTAAAAGTAGGCTGAAAAAAGAAATCAACGAGATTGCTACTAATGGTTTACACTGGCACACAGTGCTAAAAATAAAGGCTTGTTATCACATATTCATCTACTAAATTTGCAGAGAGAGACAAATGCTCTCCAGGGCCAACCGTAAGGTGGAGAAGAAGATGAAGGAACTTCTCATGAATGCCGAGGATGAGAGAAGACACGCCGACCAATACAAGGAACAGGTATTTCAGTTAGCATTGTTTAACGACAATCTAGGGGGAAAAACGTTCCATGCAATGACCCCCATTGTCAGAAATCTCTGCCTCCACTTAACAGTGAAAATATATTTCAGGTTGACAAAGCTAATGCACGAGTGAAAGCATTGAAGAGGCAATTAGATGAGGCGGAAGAAGAATGTACCAGAATAAATGCAAGCAAACGCAAAATCCAGCGTGATCTGGATGAACAGACAGAGCAAACAGAAGTACAAGCACGTGAAATAGAAATGCTCAAAAGTAAATTGCGCACAGGCGGTGATAAATACAGGTGAGTTTGTGCAGCTGTGCATTTTCTACTTTATTTTACAGTCGCTGTGAAAATAAAAAAGCAACATGTAATTAAAGGATAGGGGTTCACAAATCAAATACTAGCCTAGCCGAGGAATAATCAAAAGTTTGACGATTTAAGAATTACATACTTAATGGTTTTGTTCTTCACAATTCTGGGGTTACGGCTTATAAAGAAGAAAGAAGCTACTGTAAATCCTTGTCCTGTTACATTTGCTTTTCAATGCCACATGTTTTATGAGTTTTGTGTTGTATTTGTGTGGTAGTTCTGGTGTAGTTTATTCATCGAAAAATTGTTTTATTTATATTCTTAATGCCTTTATCATAAACTCTTGTGTTGCCCATTTTCCAGTGCGATGTGAGTATTTTATATCCCATTTACGTAAGTATTCACAGCTTACATTCCAGTTTTAGGCAAGAACGGTGCCGTAAAAATACCTGACTGGCCATGCTGCTATTAATCACTGTAACGTTTAAGTGACGTGACGTCATAAAGTTCATGACGTCACAAATGTCTCGTGCTTTTGTAGGTACAGCTAGCTGATGTATAGAGGGGGTTAAGGATTTCTTCTTTTCACCTATTTGATTGGGTTCACACTAAAACTAAAGGATGTTCCACATAATATGTCTTTATTTCAATACACAGGCTTTTCAGTGTGGGTTGTCAATTATGTCCATTAAGAGGGAAGGACTGTGGTAGAAGTTTGGGGGGATACATAGGCCTTAGACTATTTGCTTGCTTTCATGTTTTAAGGCAATGGGTAAAATCTCTAAATGGAAAATAGCAATGTTGTGAACCGATGTGCGTATGGTAAACCAGCAAATGTGAAAGGCGAGAGACATGCATTAGTGATATTTCTTATTGGGATAGTTTCTGGCTATACTGTAGGAATAGAATAGCCCCCTGTATTAAAAGAAATGTCAGTCTCTGACCATTTGTTTTAATATGAATTATTTTTATTTATAGCAGTTTTAAAGAGTAGGCAATATTGACAGCCCGCGGCTTGTTAGATGATTTATTTATTATTAAATTTAATTTTTTGTTTGCATGCTGAAGATGAACGGTACCAATTAATTTCCTTCTCTATTTTGGCGGTGGAGAACTTAAACGTTTTATATCTTGTTTTGTCGATGGGATTTGTAGGGGATTTTTTATGAGGTGTAAGCAGAATATGTGTAAGCCCCTGCCCACCATCACACTTCCCTTCGTCCCTTTGTCCATTGAGTAGATCTGATGCAATACGCCTTTTGTTAAGTTCAGTCGTAGGTGACACATGCAGGAGCAAAGGCAGATTATTGTCTTCTTGCTCTTTAATTCAAAAGGCAACAAGACCTTGAATTTCAAAACTGATCCACAACCCAATCCATCTCTCGCTCTCTCTATCTTTCAGATCTTTTCTCGTCATTCTTTAATCTCTTTTCTTCGCTCCACTGTAGATGCAGTACGTGTAAGAAAAAGTTGAAGCCAGGGGAAACGTCTTGATCCTTAGCCTTGCCACAGTCTAGTCTATAAGTCAGTCACGCCTGTGGTAGGTTTATCATGTAAAAAGTGAACGAAGAGAAATGGGTAGAAAAAACCCCTGATTGCATTGCGCAGTGTCACCACCACCACACTTTGAATCGTGCTATTTGTTCGTGCTTTCAAGAGCAAAACTTGATTTCAGTTACGACAGCACCTACATTTCCTCTCCATATATTTTCAGTCCTTTCAGCCTCACAGTTTGTGTAACATCCAGAGAATTTTCAGTCGCTAATCGGAGATGGAAATATCGTGTATTTAGTCTTTTGTGTTTTGTACAAATTTCTGAATTGGTTCTTTTGGTTTTCTTTTTCCTTTGTAAAAGTTCACATGCCAATAAATTGATCAGAACTTTGCATTTTCATTTGAATATTTTCTCAGATTTTATGATTTCCATCTGTTGCATTGGGACCCTTTTGTTACGGTGCTGGCATGTTGAAGACGTACATACCAACGTTGCATGGCGTGAATCAGATCTTCTATCAGCATATGGCTTGATCGCACGTCACTTTCATAAGATAGTAGATGTATAACTAATGTCTGAAAATGATTGCTTTAGACATTTTATTTATTTTGATGCAATTACTAAATAATTTTATTCTATACCGATATTGTGTTCATTTTAATACCGTGTACATAAATTGTTCAAACCCATGCTATATTTTGAGTAGAAGCTTTGTTTTGAGTTGAACAGTTTTCGTGATTGTGTGATTTTTGTAGATTAACATTTCAATAGCATTTTGAAGGGAAGTGTCACGCAGAGCTTTTGCAGATTTTTATTATTTTGAATTTTTATGTCACAAGTTGGACAGCCTTTGACAGCGCTTGCACTATTGTATTTCAGGAAGCCGGGCGGTAAAGACAGGTTTGTAAAAACCTCTATCTATGAGTGACCAGCATGTTTCTTACTGTCAAGATATTTTGTTGCATTTAAATACTTCCTATCACAGATGTGTTATGTTATACACCAGTAAGGAGAGTTGTTAGAGTTTGTTTTCCCAGGGACGATAACCAGCAGAGACGAATAGCAACTTTCCCTCTTAACTCGCGCACACGTTGTGCAGTGCTATGCATTGGTGATAAACATTTGTTAAAAATACACCCGTATTTTAAAGGCTTGAGATTGAACATTGAAAAAGTATTGGTGCTTTTCTTTGGAATTTAGTTACATTTATGCACAGAAGTGTTACCATTTCCCGTCGTCTTCATTTACTTCATTTACTTGACATCAAGTTAATATTTGTTAGATATGTCTTTCTGATTTAGAAAAGTTTATGTTACAGATTAGTCAACAAATTAATAGGTGTACTGTAGCAACATTTCTTTTGTGTATAATGTGTTAAGTTTACGTTTGCAGAAATAACAACTTAACAAAAAGAGCTAGTCAGGAGATAAAGACTATATAAAGACTCGGATGTTATATTCAAGTGCATGCATTCAAGTGTCTTAAGAATAACAAATGAGGATTAACACGGAATGAAACAGACGAAACACTAACTGTAAACGATTGAAGAAGTGTGTCGCGAAGTATTCAATTGAACCTACTACATGTTCTGCCAAACTATTTGATGTCACTTGAATCGGTGGAATATGCAGCAGTAGCCAAAAGCATACCGACACTGTGCATGTTCTACCCCCACCCACCCCACCCCCACCCCTCCCGCATGCTAGATTTTTTTGTTAGATTTTTAACGTGTTGTATTTGTGATTACATGAAATCGTTCGTTGTCGATATTCGTATAAATTTAGTAGATTTTATAAAATACTAATTAGTATGTATACATTTTAGTATTTTATTTTCAAGTTTTTAAATTTTCTATTCGTTGCAGGTTTTTCTATTAACATTGTGTGAACTCCCATAGCACTTAAACGATATCAATAGTAAATTGTGTGTCGCAAAGACAATTTAAATGTGATAAAAATGTGTAAATGTGCATAAAAAAATCCAAATAAAAATTGATTTGTTTTGCTTTTCGTTTTTTGTAGAACTTCCCGCCTGGGTCGCTCCAGTTACATGTCCAACCTGACACGGTCGAGTATGATGCCCCCGTCCCCCGGAAGCGATGATGGATCCATAGATGGCGACACGACAGCAGACGCAAACGACGCGGACACATCCAAGTAGAGTGACGTCATAGATGCGGAGACGTGACCGTTTTCGGAGTACGTCATTTGCCCCCAGGCTGCTACTGCTGTGGATTTGAGGAATCGTTAAAAAAAAGCCGTGGTTACTGCCAATGTGATATGAAGAGGGTTTAAAACCTTCTTATCATCCCTTTAAAAATTCCCCTTGAAATGAAGGCATAAACTTCAGCGCACATGTACATTACATACAAACACACGTACAAATTTATATTATCGTAGGAAAGTAAAAGAGTGCAATGGGATCAAGAGAATATAAAACCCCATTTTGTATTCTGCATAAAGTGAAATGATGCTATAGGGAGTTTCATTCTAAATATTTATGAACAGATGTTTTCGTAAATGTTTCTAATGTAACGGAGGTGCATGAGGAGAAACAATGTGAAGTAAACGCGAATGTATATATTATGCTACAGTATATGACAGATGAATGACTGCGTAAGGATGAGTGTGATTTTTGTTAATGATTGTTGAATTGTACAGCAAGTGTTGTTGTTTATTATTTAGTTAAATAACACAAATTTATGATAAGAAATTATGTTCAAATGGAAAAGAAATTGTAAGAGATAATTATTCAGCTATCGACACGTATCTTTGTACCTATTCTGACCCCCGCCGCACATTACGTAGAAGCGTACCTCTTGGTTCTGCATTGGAAAGAACTCGAAAGAGGTGAGAAAAAAAGAAGACAGATGCCATTATTTGTCAAACAAAATCGAATATTTCGATGTTTTTTTGTTATAAGCTGCATTACACGACCGTATAAATTATGCTTCTGTAAATTATACTGTTTGTAATACATGTGATGGACAGCCAAATGTTTTGTAATTTTTCAAAGAAATAGATGGTGCACTGACTTTATTCACATGTTAGTACGGTAATTTTTGTCCTTATAAGAAATATTCCATGCTGTTTACGATGTGATCTGTGTTGCAAAAAAGACGTCCTTGTAAATTTACCCATTAGCTACCCGTATAATCTTTTATATCCTTTGTATGGAAGAAATAGAATATTTCAAACTTATGCTCGGTGCTTTATATTGAAAGGTGTGAATTTTGTTAATGTTTGCACCAAAGAAAATTGGTCAGAAACGGGATTTTTTTCCAAGTAAAGAAACTCGACAAGTCGATGAAAAGTGTGCACTACAGTAAATGATATGTGTATGATTGCTTGATTGCTTTGCTACACTGTAATTGGGTCCTGGGAAAACATTTTAAGTAAAATCATTGTGAAGGTGTTAGGAAATCAACCTACGATTTAAAATTTTCTTCAAACCAAATTCAACTTCCATGTATCACTCTAACCACGTCAGAGATGTATAATATTGTGGGGAATATATAATAAAATGAAGAAACGCTCGTGCTATTTTGTATAGAAAAAGATTGAAATTGGGTAAACGAGATGATGATGGACGCGCTTAGACATCTGTATTAATTTTCATCAGAAAATTTGACTTTAGAAACCACATTTCATTTCGTCGTTGTTGTGCTTACATCCTGGGTATAAGACACAACAAGAAACTGTGTGTTGCAAACAAAGCTCCCAATTCGAGATATACATGTGCCAGCACACATATACATTTGTATATACATCCTACTACGAAATTACCAATATATCAATGTACATATTAGGTTAGAATGGCTTAGGATTTCACATGTACAAACTATTACAAGCTAAATAATGGAACAACCTAGACAATTACTCTTTATTATTAAGAGGGTCCATATTGCATATATAGTGTCTCAACAGAGTAATTTTTCATGCATGATCTGTACTACATATTTTACAAGTAATAATGACGAGATCTTATGCAAATAGACTACAGAAATCTGGTACCGAAAGAATATTTTTTACAGAGATACGATGAAAATTGACACCAGCTATTCAGTAGATGCTTAATTTTATATCATAACAAAACCATAGTTAAGTTTGCTTAATCCTGTAATTTTCAGTTATAGAGAAAACTTATTTACATAACTAAACCTTTATTAGTATAACATGGCAAGAATAGTATTTTCTGATTGCAGATTTGCTAAATTCTTTGGGCCTTGTAATTTTAACTCTCTTAGTGTTGAATGTGAAACAAACTTGGGCTGAAAATATTTCAAAAACGTGTAGCTACTTTTACATGTAGTGAAACACCAAAGACATTCCAAATTGCATATATGTATACTGTTAATGTAACTGAAACTTAAAACTGTGTATTGAAGAAAACACAAAACGCAACAAAGTCGCATTCAACAATTTGAAGGTTAAAATTGTACCAGACATTGGTATCATTAGGAAACTGCTATTTTGCTAAATATTTTAGGTCCGTACACATTTTTTTCATACTATATTGCCTTGTCTAACTGACGTAATGAATAAATCATGTCAGATGAAGTACTGTGTTATTGTTTGCAATTCTGCGCCAACATAGCGTAAATTCATTATACATTGCGTTGTGGAAAATACCGGATTATTACAGCAGTTATCTAGGAGCGGACATGGAAACATTTCCCGGTAATAGAAGTGGAAAGCACTCACAGAAATAATGCACGATGCAACGTTTCACTCGATTTGCTTTATAGTAAAAATACTTTTCGCCGGAATGATATTTTTGACGGTTCTAATCACAGATAGCGCAGGTGCCTGGGTTTGATTCAACGAATGGAACGTCTTCCGTTCTGTTTGGCCCGGTTTCTTGATACCCCTTAATATATTGATAAGTTTCCAGGAAGCATATACCGCACTGCAAGCCGAGTTGATACTGCAGACAGAAATGCAATGTCAGTTTACCTATGGTCTTCCGTAAAAGATCACCCTGGATAAATGAAATGGCAGATTTGCCACAAAAATGGTTGATATTTAACAGATATGCGAAACAGTACAAAGCACCCAAATTATTTATGAAGTGCACAAAAGTGCTCTCTGTGAACGTCAGATATCATTTTAATTCCGAACTTTAGTTTAAAAGAGCTTTTTGAACAGTTAACAGTGAATGCAATACGGGAATAAACCTCACTCAAAAGGGGCCATTATGGTCGTGAAAAACTGTTGGTCTTAAATTTTTTTATAGAAACGGAGTTTCATTTTGTTAAAAGTGGATGTGGTATCAAAATACAGACGTCGCGTAAAATACGTGTACTTACTCTTTGTACCAAGAATAACTTGAATGAAACAAAAACAGACATTTTGATGGAAATGAGAATTTATTGATGGGTGTCCAAAATCACATTCCACAGTTGTAGTTTCCTCAATTATTTCTCCTCATTTCGCATGTTTCTAATGTGCGGGTTATTATTTTGTTTACAAACATGTGCCAACAATGATAATGCATCATCTATTCTCATACCTGTCCAACATGAACCACGAAGTTGTTTTTCTCAGTGTCGTACTTTTATGTATTTCTCTTAATACCCGAAGTCACCACAATGTAGATTAAGATTTGAAGAAACTTTACCATTCATTGTTTGTGGAGAAGAAAATTAGATCTAAGTATTTGTAATTTAGGCCCAAAACACCAACCAGCCTCATAGTACAATTGGTAATGGACCGTCGCAGTTCTAACTTTGCATTTCATTTTTTACCCCCAGGTTGTCGACCCTGGGGATACCAAAAGTGTATCAAGATCAAATCCGGGATTTAATACCCGGTTGGTCAAGGTTTTAATTTAAGGTCAAGTAATGCGCATTGCCTGAATCTCATAATGTAGCTGTGTTAAATAGTCAATTACAGGTGTTTTAAATTTAAAATTTATGTGAAGAAAATAATTCATTCTTTCAACATAATCTAACGTACACCTTCTTGATGAATTAGAAATTACACAAGTAAAATAATAATTAATATGTTACATTTTTGGAGGCAAAATACCGTGAAATAACATGAAAAGTGATTTTAATGGATTCTCGTTAGACTTCATCCTTTTTAGACAATCTACTATGTTAGCGCAATTTCAAGGTGCGTGATAAAAGCGAAAAGAATTTTCGAATAACAGTGAAAAGAAATGCCAATAAATAAATAAATGAATAAATATTATGGTATCGGGATTAAAATTAATTATCAGGGCAGGTGACATTAATCTCAAGACAATGCCCAATTAAAAACCAGGTGTCATCACTGAGCGTGTCATGGCAGGGATGCTTGTTGCAACCGTGCCCAGAGTCAAAAGTGTGAACGCATTTTTATTAGATGAAAATTGCAGAATAGTATGTAATAAATTACCGCCTCTTGACCTAATTTTCACATTTTTGCACAAGGAAATGAAACTGAGCAGTTGATAAATTCGTAACTTAGAAAAGTTTGGACAAATATGAAAACAATTGAATGTAAAAAGTTAAAATCCTGGTGCAAGAAAGTAAAGATAAGTGGAAAGATGCAGATGTATTCTAGAAGAACCAAAGTGAAGAAATTGGACAAGACTAGTAAGGAGACAAGTCCGAATGATCAGGACTACAACTGTGCTCGAAATTTTGTGGATTTAGAAGATGTTTCTTCTATATCAGAGAGAAGTTTCAGCGAAAGTGGTATAGAACTTCTGGACACATCTCAGGAGAGCGATGGAAGTTTCCCCGAACATGGACACGTCTCTTTGCCTGCCATTCCAGAATGCCCGAGAAGAAGATCGGATAAGTTTGTTACTAAGGCGATGTTGGAGAGGTCGCTTGTCCAGAACAGCACTCCAGTGACCTGTCCCAAAAACAGACGAGCGACCATCGGTTATTCGGATTGTGAAAATCGCTCGTTTCCAATTCTGCCAGGATATCTCGGCAATACCCCGGATAAATCTACTTTTTCTGCGGCCAGGAGAAAATCACTTGTTTCGTATGGAAAATATGGCACTCAAGACAGTTTGTCAATACCCAAAAAGGCCAGGAAAGGTCTTTCGGGACTTTTTAAATCACGCAAAGAAAAAGCAGTGCCCGTAAAAAAGAGAAAAAGTTTCAAGGTAAGACAGTCTGGAAACAAAAAAGATATGTCGCTTGATATCAGTACAGTTTCCTCAGAAGGACTCCTGGATTTTCTTGCGGGCGTGAGTCCCAAGAAAAGATCAGTGTCATTCAACATCAGTGATGAATCGGACAAAACTGACTATTCTCCAGCAAAATCCCAGGTCAGTAAATATTCTGTAATGCACCAGGGCATTTGCCAAGTAAATCCGTACGCGGCTAAAAGACAGGCATTGGAAAGTCAGTTCCATAAACTCTCGTCTGAAACACAGCGCTTAAGAGAAAAAGACACAGAAATTCGAAGAAAATTTCAAGAATTGCGGCAGAAACGTATGTTATTGGATTTAGATCTGAATCCGGATTCTCCAGCATTGCTTCAGCTAACTTTGCCAACAAGGCTGTGTCAGGAATCAGAGCAATGTTCCCAACAGTCAGTGATGTGTCCGTCCGTCCCGAGGGGCCTGACGGGATGGGGACGGTCAAAATCCAACCCAGATTTGGTTCATTTGGTTGAAAAACCGATGAATAAGACATTAAGCATATGGAATTTGATTGAAACTGATATCGTATGGGTGTAAATATAATGCTTGAAAACTTTAAGTATATATGAACTTTAAATGCATGTATGTATGTTGTAAATAAGAAAACTTGCAAGTGCCAGGTTTTTCTCTGGAAAAAATGCAAAACTGCAATATAAAAGAATAAAAGCATGTAAATAGTTCTGTTTTAAAGAAGGTTAATAATAAATTGTAATATATATTTTATATGGAAATTTTGTGTGTTTTTTAACCAAAACAGTAAAGAAAAAATACAACCTTGAAGTTCATAGTAAGACAGTAGTTAATGGAGAGGCCCTTGACATTTTGCAAAAATTGACGAGGTAATCTGGATTATTGGATAAAAAAATCACTGTTTTTGCTTTCAGTTCCACCGAATGATTTGCTTGAATTAGGTCATTCAATCTAAACTGGAGCCATAAAGTTAAATTACAAAATTACTTGCTGCTAAGGTGATGCACAAACAATGTGTGTACTAATGTCCTTTACATAACTATTGCAGTTCAGAATACCATCGCAACAGACTTGCCTTGTGATCTCGAAAACCCATTTGGTTACAATGTAGCATTTAAATGATGTTAATAATAAATTGCTATTGATGGAGTAGCCCTTCCAACACGTTTTGCTCCTGCAGCTGCTCCTACAGTATGTAGCATGCAATGTGTGTGTCTCCGTTATCAGTTTAAACTCTCCCGGAGTCAGACTATGAATTCCAGTACAGTTCATAAAGTTTACTTCCAAGCTGGAGTTTCTCTTATTTCTGAGTGTTCCGTTCGTATGTGACAACTGCAGGAATAATTCCGTCACTTTCGAAACTTCATCATTGTCTTTCCCAAACACAACACAAACTTATGATGACATTTTTATTGGTATAAATTTGACGAAACCACCGTAAATTATTTGGAAATAAAGGAAAATCATGGTTATGTAAGTTGCATCGCTGTGACATCCCTCTCAACCAGCCAAGCACAGCTAAAAGAAAAATACAAATTCTCCGTGGTATTCGGTATTTAATAGATTTTAACCTTGTTAGCATACAAATAGAAAGAAAATGGTTTAATGTATTAGTCGTATAGTGCATCGACTTCCATAGTATCACTTATGATCAGCTGACCCAACAACTGCCAGGAGGTACAGCTTGCACCCAATGTAGCGTCGGTACTCACGATTCTAAGTACATGTTGCATTTCCCATGAAGCTCATTTTTCATATATTATGAGCTGTCTCATCCTATCCAACCCAAACAGAAGTTTTTGTTAATTTTTCATAAGTTTATGACCCAAATATTCGCGAACGTACTGAAAAGCCTCAGGAGTGAACGAATAATACGCCGAGTTTAAAGACTACCATGTGCCGCCAGAGCTAAATGCCACGGAAAAGTCCCTTATCATAGTATTACAGTCGATCACAGAATTTAGCCAAATTATAAGTTTACTAACTTGCACTTCGTTCTCGACTGCCAATTCACTCAAGTTACACCAGATGGAGACTATAATCAATTCTGAAGGATAATTCAGCTTCAATTGCAGCGTAAAGACTAGACTGGCAAGAAATTCATGCGAACAACATCATAGTTGAAGCAAAGTATGTGTAAAGCATTTGATAATTTTGAGTAAATCAGCCTTCTGAAGGCATCTCAAGTAAGCAACAGCGAGTTGCGTTGGCGTTACTTATAATACTAAAGCCTATTTAAAACTACATGCGCTTCGGAGAAAACAAATTGCTGCATAGTCTTATCTCCTTCTTATCTAGAATTAGCCTCACTAGGTGCAAATTCATATATTATGTAAGTGGCGTGTTGCAACTTTAAGTTTTATTGGGAGTACTATCTGTCGAAAGAATGTGTTCCCAAGAAAAGAACTTACATAAATATATATCAGAAAACCATCTTGCACTTCTAGAAAATTTAAATCTCTAAATGCACAGAATGAATTGACATATTCTTGTCAGACCAGACCATAGATATACTGAGCCACTAACTCGAATGAAAAAACTGCGGAATTCTATTGTTCCAAAATGACTGCGAGTCCAGATTAAATTTGATTAACAATGCTTCTAACTCGACATGGATGATCTTAAACTACTTGGATCGACGAGCTACATACATTGCTATTTCTTAAACTAGTTGGATCCACGAGCTACATACATTGATATTTTTGAAGATGCATTTATTGAAGAAAAATATTGATTTACATTTTTATCAAACTTAATAAGAAATAAAAGTTTGAAGTTAAAATGGCACAACGTCCAGTTTGTTCCCTACTGTAAATTTTAGTTCTGTTAACAACAAACTCTTTTCATTGGACCTCATGGATGAGACCACCGCCAGATTATCTTGTGACGTCACATTGACCCTAATAGACCCTATCCATCATCCGCAACATTGGCCGCCATTCAAAATATGTCTTTTTGAAACATCAAAGGACTGGAAAAAATGCTATACTTCGGATTTTTGCAACTGAAAACATCAAAAAGTGTACCATGAATTCGGTTGATATGTTGGGTCAAAAGTTACAGTTCCTTGTGCATAAACGGGAACTCCTCATTTTTTAAATAAAAACATTGCGCAACTGTACAGAATAACTTGTTATTTATAAAGTCTTAAATTATAACAGAAATCAAGAGACTAAATGCAATCCAAATTTCTTGGCTGTTTTTTTTAATTGTATCTGAAATAAATCACGGAAATATGGTGGTTTTAACGTAAGGCTTTTCACTTCACATTCCACTCCTTGTATGTGTGAAGCTAACGCTTGTCTTTGCGTTGCACACGTGTATCGTAACAGTAAGAAGACGTTCGAACACACATGCATGCATGTGTGTGTAAGAATCAAAAGTGAAAGGCGAAAGTAATAAAACGCCCAGGAGAAATGTTTGCTCGGATCAGAACAATAAGTCATGTGTTGTCATTTCTCTTTGTGCTAAAAACACTTTTAAAGATGTCAGTTGCCAAATTATGGAAATCCATAAACTATAATCTATTATACCCCGAATTGTCAAAATTGCCTTCTTGTAGCATTCTACCTGGGTTGGTCTGAAAAATATAGAAAATTATCTGTTGTATGTTGACTACACCTTTACATGAAGAGTTATTGCCTTGACCTTTCGAAAAGTGTCTGGAGTATATTATTTACGATTTCTTTCTTTAGAAATTGATCAATAGAAAATGAAACTTGGTGAAGATATAGATATAACTTATTATCTGATACTTATTTTCGTCCGGTTGATACATTCATTCTGAACTGTGAGTAATATTGAAAAAGATTAGCTGTGTAAATAAGATTTACGCAGCTGATCTTTTTCGTTTTGTGGATGTACAGTAACATATTCTATGTATATATAATAATATTGATAAAATACACAGAATATCTAGTCTACAATAATGTTACTACGAACATTTAAGGATTTCTGTTGGCAATATCTGCAAATATGAAGCGATAACTTGACAGCACCACAATAAGTTGCCTTGCACTATTCCGCGAATTGTAAGCTTTGGTAACTTTGTTAAACTCCACTAAAATGGCTGTTACGAAAAGAGTTATGTAAATATCACCAAGTACAGATCTGGGGATTAGGCAGACAATGTTTTTGGAGACTCCGGTTACTTTACACAGTACATTGAACAGAAGCTGCAGCTTAAGTTGTAAAAATTCCATAAATTTTAGCCACATTTTTGCATTCGAAGAGGAAGTGTACGACCAGAACAGTACACGGAATTCGTATCAGTTTGGGAACAATGGCGCATCAAAAGCACAGTGTGAAATTCTTATGTCCTTTCTTTTGTTCTAGACGTTTTCAAACTGATACAAATTCCATGTACTGGATTAATAAAAAAAAATTTAAAATGGGTCACTTCTCGTAGACACTCTTAAAACCCTTAAAAAGAACACTTTTTTGGCATTGACAGGCTCAAAGCCTTCACTAGTACCTGTGAGAAAGCCTGGGTGACTTTATCACCCAGTCTGTCATTTCTAAAGATTAGTGTTTGAAACTAAATATAACAACACTCAGACGGAAATTTCCAGTAAAAAACTAAATTGGAGGTCAAAGCGATAAGTGTCGTAGAAAGAGATTGCAAACAGTAGATTTTCTGTTGCTTTCACAGGAAGTAGATATGTTTTGCTGGACACAGTTTGAATTTAATATTGTTGCATTTTGCACACTACAAAACCAAACAGGGCAAACCATTTTGCGCATCTTGGCTACAAATAAATTTGAAAAAAAAACCCCATATGAATTTGCGCTGTTCTTGTCATAATTTGATTTAAATTTGTAATAAGGCTTCCATACTGCACAAGAAAGCTGACTTCTGGAACAAATGTTGGTTCCTCTCTGGAAATATCACCAAGTACCCGCACGCGACAAACATAGGCCAACTCAAGAAAATTAAACTGTATGGGAATAAGTGGCGTGTATTCATTCACGTTGTAACCTCGTAATCGTAATATATACAATGTTAAAAATGGATGTTTTTCAAAAGAGTAAACCCACAACGTATCTCTCGCATGTAAATAATCCGCCCTAGAGATGACTCACAAAAACCGAAACTGTTCTGATATGTATCTCTCCACACGTATGCCATCTACAAACTTAATTTAACATCTGGCATTTTCAACCCAATCTGCACTTGACTATAATAAGTAACATTCGGACCAATAATAGAATGTACTTGTCAGTGTTTAAAAGCCAAGTCACAGTTGATACATGGAGAGAAAGTTTTACCCCTAAGTAATTACTGAGTTTTTGAGTACACATGATTTTGTTACTCACTGTTTCAGTGAGTACCAGGTACAGATGTACTCAGAGATGCGAACGGATGAAATCTGGCAGTTAACTATATTGTCTGTTGTTTGACTGTTGTTTGACTGCTTGTGCTTTTCCCAAAGAAAACAAAGTGAGTAAAGAAAAATGAAGTGTTTGTGAATTTCAAAGAGGAAAATAATGATCTGTTATTCATAGTGTTGAGGATGGTTAAACAGCCCGGAGTATATTAGTGCCGTACAGGGAGAAAATTGCATAAAACAATTTATTTGTTGAAATTTAAAAAAAAATTGGTTTTGCTGTTTCTGATTCTTGGTTAGATCTGCAAATTGAACACATGTATATGATTCAAATAAAAAATTCAAAGATTCAAAAATGTGAAATGCAGGTAACAGTGACAATACGGCACAATCTTTGTGCATTAATCTCAAGGAATTTCAGCAGAAGATTAACCGATAATGATCCGTCTAGGTGTTGATATACGTTTGGTTATCTTAGTTACTAAGCTATTGTGCGAATACTTTAAGAATTCATACCAGCAGCTGTAAAACTTCCCCAGGCTCCCTAAAGGTCCCCAGAGACTTCTATCACCTCTGAAACTCTGACATTTATAGAAAATGGTCTCAAACACCAAGAATACAAGTATCCAACATGCCACGTCCATTAAGAGATGGGACGACTTATCAAGTTTAGAGATTAACTAACTGAGGTACATCTCAACAATCTCCTTTTTTGTAATGATATGATCTGTTGAGAGGATGAAATTCTTTTGAATTTATTTCCAGACTTGTAAGCTTTTTCCGAAGCAAGCGGCTCTTTTGAAACCGGACGATACCAAAATTTTAACTCTGTAACCTTAAAATGAACTTTACTTCGAAATATGACTAAAATTTGATCCAAATTAAGATAACGTAAAACACGTATTAATGTCCGATATGCTGTGATCATCATACAAGAATTATCGAGCGAACTTCTCAATCTCTTGCACCGTGTTATCGGATGTGTCTGTTTACACCAACGAGTATGTTTATTGGGAAAAAGTAAATGGGTCACTAGAAACAAACTGCGCAACAGAAGAAAGAGAAACTGGTGGATCAACCTCAGTTATTACCCTGTTCATATCGTGCCAATACTGTGACCTACCACCGCGGTAATCTGGAATAACGTCAAGCGTCTGTTTCTCTACTTTCCGTCTGTTTCTCTTTCCAGATTTAGTAAAACATTAACTAAAAATAGTTACCAATGTGTCAGTTTTCGTAATAGATAAGAATTTAGTATCCTCCTCAATGTCCACATTACCCGGTTGTAATTGGGCATAAAAGCTTTTATATGAAATGTACTTCAGTTAGTAGTCTTACAAGTCTGTAAATCTAGAATTAAGTGATCCAGACGAGAAGGTTGAAACGGTTAAGTAAAAAATCATGGCTTCGCAGTCTTATCTGGCAAAGAATAAACGGATGATGGCAGTTACAAACTTCAAGAGAGGAAATTTTCAATCAGCGTTGACAAAAGCATACACTCATCTACTGTTTCAAAAACGACTGGGAGAACTTAACATATTGATATGGCTTCTATTTACAATATTTCAACTCCGGGGTGATTAGTTGACAGAATTCCAAGCAGATGTCAGGCTGATTTGTTTT
>JBCAUI010526575.1:0-11575 GCA_038406195.1 Haplosyllis anthogorgicola | reverse complement strand
AAGGTACACACAGATGCTTCAGAAAAAGGTTTGGGTGCTGTTCTTTACCAACAGCAAGAGGATGGCACTGATAGAGTAATCGCTTATGCGAGCTGAACCCTACACAAATCAGAAAAATGCTACAATGCCCACAAGCTTGAGTTTTTGGCATTGAAATGGGCCTTGTGTAGTAGGTGTCATGAATATCTCTATGGGGGAACCTTCAGTGTATATACTGATAATAACCCCTTAACATATATACTCACAACAGCAAAGTTGGATGCAATGGGACAGTGATGGGTTGCCAAATTGGCAAAGTATGATTTTAAGATCTACTATAAAACCAGTAAATTGAACACAGATGCAGATGCTCTGTCTAGAATACTATGGGATAATGAAGGAAATCTGGAGATCATACAAGAACTGGTGGTGAGGGCTTTCCTGGTGAAAGCAGTCCATTTAACAGTGATTCCACCACTGACAGCTCAGGAACCATTGATCCATACAGGTCAATTCCAATTAGGAGGAGGTAAGTTATCAGTGGAAGATTGCAAAGAGTTGCAGGCTCAAGATATGGATATAAACAGTATTATCCAGTTATTGAAAGAGAAGAAACTCATGCAATATGTCAGTAAAATGAGTGATAGTGCAAGTTTGAAGGTGTTGTTGAAGTATAGAAAAGATATGGTCATGAGAAATGGACTGTTGTATCGAAAGGTGCAATTAAAAGGTCATGCCAGTTTATCAGTTTGTGTTACCAGCAGGAAATTGGACAATGGCACTACAGAGCTGTCATGACAATATGGGTCATACAGGTATGGAGAGATGTCTCAATCTCTTGCAAGATAGGTTTTTCTGGCCCGAGATGGATAAAAAGTTTGCACCTATATATGAGCCTGTGATAGATGTATGAGATTCAAACAGCCACAGGAAAGAGCAAAATTATAACCAATACTAGCACAATACCCATTGGAATTGGTCCATTTAGATTTCCTGACAATAGGAAGAGCACCTGGTAAAAATTAGTTAGTTATTACAGACCTCTTCACTAAGTATGCACAAGCCTTTGTGACAGTTTCACAAAAGGCTGTGGTTGTGGCCAGAACTTTCTGGGATTGATTCTTGGTGCATTATGGTTGGCCTCAGAGCATTGTAACTGATCAGGGAAAATCCTTTGATTGTAATTTGATTGAAGAACTTTGTGCATTGGCAGCTGTTAAAAAGATCAGGACAAGTCCATATAGATCACAGACTAATGGTGCTTGTGAAAGATTTAATTAAACACTCATTAACATGCTGGGTACACTTCCAATACATGTTAAAAGTGAGTGGCAGGAATATGTAACTATGCTCACCCATGCATATAATTGCACAAGATCATTTGCTACAGGATTCAGTCCCTATTTTCTCAGTTCAGCCGGCATCCAATCTTGCCAGTGGATATTGAATTTGGTGTCACTGATCTGTGTTTGCAATCAAGCAACCATGAAACATATGTTCAACTATTGAAAACCCGATTGAAATGGGCCTATCAGGCAGCAACTGATCATAATGCTAAAGAGGCTAGGAGACATAAGAAGTACTATGATCAGAAGTATCATTGTATGGAATTACAACCAGGTGACATTGTCTTAGTACATGTACAGGTTCCAAGTATGGATCATCACAAGACAGAGGATAAATGGGAATTGAACCCATACAAAAGTGTTAGACAGTTCGAAAATACTTTGGTTTTTAAAGTTCAGGAATTGGGTGATGAATCTAATACTAAAGTATTGCACAGGAATATGTTGTTTCCTCTAGCAACTGAAGAATGAATATTGGACAATCTACCCAAAGATGAACAATTAGTAATTAAAGCTAATCTGTTCATGGATCACTACTTTGATCCTGATGGAACTAGCTTAATTATAGGAGGTAAGATAAGGGCTGCATTATAAAGTTATGGTGCAATTAAACATGTCTTTATGACAGTATTTCACTTGTGGGTCAATAGGGTGAAGGAGGCTTTGACACTCATTCTAGAACTTCATCCAGATCTAGTGTATATGGAGATCAATGGTTCATTACAGTGTTGTACTTCGTCATATTGGGAGTTGACTCTTATCACTGGAACCAACTTTGAAAATATGTAGTGGAAAGTTGTGTAGAAGTTATCATAATGTTACCAGTAATGGTAATAATTAGACCCTGATATGAAGGATTACCGGTAACATTACAGTAAAATTACTGTAACTCAAACACATCTTAATGAAAAACATGGATTTTAAGAAAAATAACAAGTTTTATTTCAGCTATATGATTATGAGATGAAATGCCGTATGAGGGTGTGTGATATATGAAGCCATGCATTATGATGGATGTGATGGTGTCAATAGATGGCAAGTAAACAATTCATGAATATATAGTTGATTGAATATTCTGTAACAAATGTGAATGAGATAAAGACCACAATCAACCCAATGAAACTGAAGCGGGTTGGCAGATCAGTGACTATAAAAACACATTAACCGCCCCAACCCAAACTAAACAAAATCAAAATGAAAAGCAAACATAAGTAATAATAATTGACTAGAACATAAAATAAATGGATTGAATCAAGGAAAGAATTATCACAAGTGTAATGGTGAAACTGAGTAAAATCAATGGTAACTAAAGATAACCAACATAAATATTAATGGTCACCCATCACTCTGCATTCCTCAGTTTAGTAAATTCTTGCTCTTAACAGACAGTCAACAGTTCAGGTTCACACTTGACATTCAGATGACAAGTGGTAAATGTCTGGAGACATCTAAGAATCGATGGTGCTGGCATGCTCCTCAAGGAGTTATCTTCCTTTTGATCTCAAGGGCTGGTGCCAGAAGTCCAAGAAGGTTGCTCCAGGCAGCATCGGGGTGCAGCTTCTTGGTGTGCTGGAGCAAATCCTTGCCACTGTAAAAGTGGCTCTTGCACAAACTATATCCAATGACAACACTGAGGTGCACCTTACAGATGTGACCCATGGCAGCCACTTTCTGGGTGCTAGAGTAAGCACAAATTCCACAATCATAGGCAGAAGCAGCTCCTGGAATATATGGCTTCTTCCAGTGATTGTCGGGTATGCCAACATTACCCTTTTAACAGCAGTGCACAGTTTGCTTCATTAATTTAGGGGGTTTTATTATGACACACCTTTGAAAATTGACTTTTTACAACCCATGGTTGAAGGGTGCTCATCCACCAGTTACCATTGCTCCCCAGGGTACTGTAACATTACCAGTAACCATCTCTCCCAGCTCACGATATGCAACATTACCGGTAATGTTATGGTAACTTAGGATATGTCCCAAGGGATACCAAGTATCACCTATTCACCTCATCTTTAATCTTTACAGGACAAAATCCTCATGTGTGCACATCAGACCAGGGCTTCCTGAGAGATCAACCAGGATGACTCGCATTTTTGCCGTATCTATTACAAGGGGATCAAGGAATACGAAAGTAAGTACTCTCCTTGATTCCCTCAAGCTGCCCCCTCCTCCCATCCCCAAGTTTCACTTTCATTGGGCAATCCCCTTCAAATATTTCTATCTTTTCAGACTTGCCTCTGAACATGATTTTTCATCGTTTGGAGGGTTTGGCTGCCAGTGGCAGGAAGCACTCCAGTGCTGATATTATTAAAGACTACAATTGCATTATGGAGGAGTGGCCAGCTGAGACAAGGGCCAAAGTAGATGAGATCACGGCCAAGGACATGCTATTGACAGTAAGTTCCTCTCTTTCCTTTAGTTATCAACCTGGTCTCTCAAAAGAACTAGCCTATTTACCATAGTAACCCCTGTTTAATGTATGTTTTCTGCTACAGGCCATCTGACATAAACAGTTAGCAATAGAGATTCATCAGGTCACACTGAAAGAGGAACAGATGCCTTGGGATTTATTTGGAGGTGCCTTGCTTGGGACTGATACTCCTTTCTTTTGGAGCATCTTAGAACCTCTCCTCAATTTCAGATCTAGACAGGTTAGTAATTTAAGTTGTCTAACCTGAATTGCTGACAACCACTGCTTCAGAAATTCGAATAAGATTGGGTGTTCCTCCCTCAAGTACTCACACATCAGTAATGGAAGGTATGTAGATTCCCACCATTTGCAAGTGTAACAATAAGAAGTTTCACTAGGGTCCTCCTGCATAATTGCCCAAAGTTTTATGCCCAAAGTGGTAGAGTTTCTGATATGTTCTTACAAAATAGTTTCAAGATGTTGTAATTCAGTCACATCCCATGGTAACGGAGAAACACTCATCTTCGTGGTGGCTGGCTCAGCCAGTTTTGATGCACCATTAATCTCACCAAACTGGGGTACCATTGATTTAGAGCCTCCAGTGCCCAAAACAGCTGATAACACCAATTCCACTGCTGGCAATGGAAACATGTTTTGTCATCTTGTTCACAAAGCATAAGGTCTGGAATTTGTTGTCCTAATGTAGTTTGATAAACTAAGTGTTTTTGCAATCAACTCTCAAGTTCCTCAAGACTGGGATCCATCCATCTTACTTTCCAATCTAACTCATTGAACATTTTCATATTTTTTACATAAGTTCTGTCAAAAATCAAATATAGTTCTCAGAAACCCCAAAATCTCAGTTCAGTGGTAACTCCATTGAAAACTTATCATGGTAACCACATTTATCCAAGATAACTGCTAGAACTCATAACAATTCGTACTGTTTCCTTATTTCTCATTCCAACTTGTAGGTCAACCAATCTGACCTCTCCATTGACCCATGTACATTTCTTTGGCTTCCTCTTCTGTCAGCCCCTTTTATGGTAACCTTGCAACAATGTTGCAATTAGTTATCTTTGTAAATAGTCTCTAAGCAGACAGTTACCATCACCAGATGTTATTTCTATTTATAGTAACCAATCTCTTTTCAAGCCCCAGATGAAGATGAGGATGAAGAGGATTATGACAAGGAGGGTGAGGGAGAAGAGGATGAGGAAGAAGAAGGGGAAGCAGATGTCACTTCAGAGGATGAAGATGATGACAAGGACGAAGTCACTCTAATTGAGAAAGGTGATGTACCAGAAGCCGAGGTCATCCCAGAAGCCAAGCCTCTCCCTGTTTCTTCTCTCATCACTCACTCTGGTGCTTGTAAAGGTAAAGCAACATCCCCACCTAAGGAGGACACCCCTAAGCATGTTCTTTCCCTATGTGGAGACCCTGTTCCTCCTAGCCTGGCCTTCCCAGCCAAATATGCCATGCAAAACCCCAAATTCCCAGGTAAATCACAGGCTGTCATCTTCTACCCAAACTCCCCTAATAGTGGGGATGCCGAATCCACCTATAGGAGATCATTCTGCATGTGTTTCATGGTGGAAAATGGGGAAAACTTGACCCAAAAACCAGAAGTAAGTTACTTGGAAATGGTAGAAGGGTATTACTTACATTCTCTGGTTTAAAGTCATCTGGGACCAGAGAAGATGCTAGCTTGCCCGAAGATATGTTATCATCAGTAAACTCAGTCTCCAGGCACTGCTCACAGGTATACATGGCTGTAAGCACATGGGCAGGGGTGACATCTTTCTTGTCAATGCCCTACAATAGGAATTTGTAATAGTTACCATGGATAAATTGGAAAACCATGGGTTGAGAGAATTTGAGAACTTGGTAGTTACAGTAACCATGTGGAGAATTTGAGAAATACTCATGATAGCTTCCAACTGAGTAAATAGTGTCTGTCCATAAGCCTCTTTTATCCTATCCAACCTAAACAGATCATGATTCATACTTTATTGATGATGGAATAATTATGAAATTGTTAGAAATTTGGATAAAAAGATTAAACACATGTTAACTGACTGAAAGAAAGATGGCTGCTGGGTGCAAAAATGACAGCTGATGGTAACCAGAGTTACCATCGATAAGATGTCCAATGTTGACCAATGTTGATGTTCATGTTCCAAGAGGAGACTCTGGCAGAATTGGAGATGTCACCCTCCCAGGAGAGTGAATCAACAGGATTGACTTTAAGTTTTAACACTTTAGTGGGTGAGGGGTCTGACAGTGGGTGTGAGAGTAATCCTTTGTCTGCCATAGTCTCCACAGAGATGATGTTAACAGTTACCCTAGTTGAAGTTGCAAAAACAAAAGCAGAAGTTACCACAGTAAGAGTTAAGTGAAAATAAGCAAAAACATAGAGGCAAAACTAAAAATAACATTTCTACTTCAGTGGCTCACACCAAACAGACTCTGAAGAAACAAGGGATAGTGTCACATCCTGGGGCAGCCATCTGCACAGTGAAAATCAAGCATTACCAATGAGCAGTGTGCTTGCTGATCCCACAGTTACAGTTCACTAGATTAGTACGAGAAATCTTGAACCATGAGAAGAATGGTTATCATTGGCAAGCAGTAGCCATTCTCATGCTTCAGGAGGTGACAGAGAGATTTGTCATGGAGCTGTTAGAAGACAGCAATCTTTGTGCCATTCACACTAAATGCATTACACTTATGCCAAAAGACATCCATCTGGCCTGACATATTGATTGGCACCAGCTTTTTCATGACTAAACTATTATCACTGTAAAATGTGTGATTATGGTTACTGTAATGTTACCAGTAACCAAATGTAATGGAGTGAGAAAAGTCCCATTACTGGTAACATTATGGTAACCTCATTATGTGAAGAAGATACAAATTTCAAAACTGAATTTGAAATGATAATGTTGATTATTGTTTTCAGGGAAGGAGGTAGTTGAAAGCCTGGGGCAGTGCTGGAAGTAGGAAGGAGTGATTTGAAATTCTCAGGTGGCGATATGATTTATTGTTGATTTTTGTGGTTCTTGTAAATGTTTCTTAAAGAGTTGTTCGTGCATTGTTATCAGAGGGATGGAAGCTGCAGGTGAATGGAAAAAGTTGTTTTATAAGTATGTTTATCCAGCTGTAGCTCAGAAGGTGTTAGTTTCTTAGGGGCTAGAATCATTTTGGGTGGGATTAAATTGCAGGAAGGTAATGGGGTTGTTGGACTGTAGCAGATTGACATGTGATTTAAAAGCTGGGGGCAGTGCCAAGTGAATGATATTTGTTATCTTATTCTTGATGGTTATGAGATTTTAAATTCGGGGAGGTTTCTTGATGATAACATGGGATGGTATTCTTAATTATTTCTGATTTTTAAAGATATGAAAGCCAAATCATTCAAGATTGTATTATAGGTGAGTCCTTAAGGCAGGGGTGTCTTCTTATAATTTATGGCTCAGGAATCGATAATGTATCAGGGTATAATAAATGTTTTAAATTTCATTTTATCTTTGTTAAAGTTATTTTGAAAATATGATTGCCAAGTTTACACTGGGAATAAGTGTAGAATGAACTTAAATTTTACGATAACTTTTAAACAGTAATGCTGCACCAACTACAGTACCACATATGTGCATGTTCTGAGGACAGAACATAGTTTTAGGGAGGAAGAGTGTCATGAGGGATTGAGTAATTGTTATGGGGGGTACCCACAATTTTTACAATCTCTACTGGTGAGATGGCACCAAATGGTGGCATTCCAGATATGACATCATTCATGACATCAAAGGGTCATGTGACCCATCAAAAACTATATAAGCCAGCCTCAATTTTTTCCATTGTACACAACTTGACTGAGACTTGATGAGTACAGACCTTGCACACTTCCTCAGGTAGGAATAATAAAGATAACTTTGTTCAAATAAACTTAAAGAAGCAATAATAATCATCAGTAACTATACATCTCAACTTGTAAAAGTGTTATCTTGAAATAATTACTGTAATCAGATTATTTATGATGAAATAACTTGCTAAAATCATCAGATTCATTTATTTAAAACATAAATAAATAGATTGATCAATTTGTAACTGTTTTCCTGTCTGATTGACAGGGTACTTTGCATGTAATAAAACTGATGTCTTTGAGGTTATTTTGCTTGGCAATCAATGAGAAGAGTTTGTTTCATTCATCACGTGGTGCCCTGTGCACGAATTAGTAGAAGTGTACCGAAGATAATTAATTAGAGTTAAAACGACCCTGCGACACACACACACACACACACACACACACACACTTGAAACGTCACAAGGGAATAAGCTTACTGTTAAGACCAAAGTAGATAAGAGACTTAATTTTTTTCTTGTGTAGGGAAGTTCTTGAATCTCAACCGAACTTTGGATATGCATATTCAGTGTACCACGAAGGAAAGAAGGTTGTCGATCTTTACGGAGGTTAGTCGTGTATCACAATTCCAAAGAGTTTGTGACAGCAGAGTTCTTAACAGATATTAACAATTGATTTAAACTGTCCAAATTTAGAGTCTTTTGGATTCAAGAAACTAATACTGATAGAAGTGTTGAATCAATTTAACAAATAACCTTGAAAGTAGTGCGAGAGCACACATGAGTTTTGTGGTGTTTGCAGTCATGACTTTTTTCAAAGATTTTTGGGCGAAGCCCCAGAACAATGTAAATACCGTAAATGCTCAAAACATGGCGCATGCCCTATTTATGGCACACCCCCTTTTTTCATCTGATCTGTGAAACTTTTTCCACTTGTAACTTCAGCACTTTACACTACTAATTTAGTGGCAGAGGTCTTTCTCCCTGCCCTGTGTGCCCCTTCAACAGTTTCAGAAGTTCAGAAAGACAAATTTTAATAAGCAGACTAATACCACCCAAATCTGCAATGAAGTTGGCAAAATGATCTATCGATGATATTCATCCCCACTATTTTTTAATTGAGGCTCACACCAAAAACAACGATCGCGCATGCACTATGTTTTGAGCATTGACGGTATTTTAAAGCAAATAGCAAAACTGCAGCCCATGTAATGAGTCATTTTGCTTGTCTGTCGAGTATCCTTTTGAGGCAACGTAAAATGTCCCATTTACTATGCAAACAGTCCCCTTTTCTGTCAGTAAAATACATTTATAAAAAGAGATTGTAACTTTTTTCATATGACATACACGTCTCAAGTATTTCTGCAAAATACATGGGCTACACTCTAGGATTATTTGTAGAGTGAATTAGTCTGTATACTATAGTGTGATCGTTTTAACAAGTGTGTCTGGATAGTGTTATTTATTTATTATTTTCTTTCATTTTTATATTTAGTTATTTTATTTTTTGTGTGCAGTTGACACGATTGTTGAAATAGCACCAGCAATAAGCAACAGTAGAAAAAAATTCGTGCTTTTCTTACAAGTAAACCAGTTATCGCATTTGACAAAAAAAATCGTATTTTTACCATCAGGTTATGCTCAAGTGAGTACTCTAGAACCATATAGAGAGAACACGTTAACAACTTTGTTCTCTTCGACTAAAGGCCTAAGTGCGCTATGCGTGGCAGTACTCGCTGACAGGTAACAAATAAATGCTTTCTATTTTGACACAGAAAAAAGTATTGTTCCCTTGTAATATTTACAGAAGCCTCCTCAGGTCCAAACCCCGTCGGGGTCTCCGAAAATAGTGTAGACATTTTCATCCACCCCGGCGGGATTGCACATCACAGCATTTTTGCATGTGTGAGCAACCCCCCCGCCCCCCTCCTATTTTCAGTCACCCCACCAAAGAATGAGCTGGGCAATGTAATTAGTTATCACAAATGAGCCAAAAGAGGGGAGGGTGAATGAAAATAGAGGAAGGATGTTTGAAAACAGGGGACGGTATGAGCCCACTCCCTGGTGGGGGGGGGGGCATGTGTCCCACCCTCCCCATTTTCACAGACCCGGCAGGGGGGGGCTTTCCGAAAATGCTATACCCTCTCTTAGTTTTGCTGTTATTGTTGGTGATGCTTTTGTTTTTGTCGATGTTGTAAACGAGAATACACAGACCTCTTTCATTTTGTTCTTTGGTTAATACTTAGTAAAAAATATCATGGCTTACCAAAGTTATTATTCGATAGATAGTGCGAATTTGTCACCGTTGAGTAACGGACGGAAGTAAGTATTCTTTTTTTGTTATTTCAGAGGTTTATTAGATTACAAGAGGAAGGTGATAGATTATTGGCCGGAATTTGGTGCCAATGGAAAAGAATCCATCACAGTTGAAACTTTACTCAGCCACCAGGTATTCACTTACAATGTTAAAGTTGTCGACAAGAGCAACAGGTTAGTTCGTTGTCGATTCTTCTTTTACAATCACAGATAAATGTGTTCTCTTTCATCCCTGAAGTCAATCATTGTGGATTTTAAGGGAATAATTGTAAAAAAAAATCAGTAGAACATTTCTTAACTATACATCTTCAGTCCCGTGCCACCTTCAGATTCTAATGTTGAATCTATGTGTCATTCTCTAACACGCCCGAATTTATGTTTATGACTTGCGTGATTTCGCAACCATGAGTGTCGCTTTATGTACAAATAACACGTTTAATTCCTTAAGGTTCATTGACATTTGGTATGTTAATTAGGCAGGTTTGTTCACCATAAGTGAAGGATGGTCTCTTTATGACATTTTGGAAAATCCAGAAAAGATCAGCAAACAACTCGCTGAGCAGAAACCACTGTGGGAGCCTGGTAAATATATCTATGTCAGAAGCAAAACCAATAAACGAAATGTTTGTACAACTTTGAATTTGTACGAACTACAAATTTCGAAAAGTACAAGGAAATCCATGTAAAATAGCATAAAGGGCATTCAAGACCTCAACCCAATCAACGAAAAAGATCATTCATAACACATGTGTTTCTTGCCGTAACAATGACAACGTTATTTGATATTTTCTGAAATGACTCTCTTTTGTTTTCTTTTTCCCTAATTTTATTCTTCACCTCTCTTTTGTTATTATCCCAATATTTTCTATTGTCCACCTGGAGCGTTTCTTTCCTTTCTGCTGAACATTGTTACATGAACGTACTGTACGATTAAATTGATAAGATGAAAATTGTCGAATTTAGATTTTGTTTAAATCTTCGCATCAGAACTTTAACTCGGTACCTTGTGAATCCTTATGATGTACACAATTGATATGGTTTTTGTGCAGTGTGTTCAATTCAACTCTAGATTTGGTAAGAGCAAACTGTTTATTTGTTTATCTAGGTACGAAACATGGCTACCATACGTTTACCATTGCGATGTACATGAACGAGTTGGTGAAACGAGTGGATCCGAAACACAGACGAATAGATCACTTCTTCCACGATGAGTTGGTCAAGCCATTAGGCAAGTTACTACGAATTTCGCTGAGCAAAATAAATTTTGAATCTCTCTGGTAACAGATGCATATGAAGCTCCTGGTTTCTTGAAATTTTCTTCCTTCTTCCGGGGTTGTCCCTGATGCCAAAATCACACCAGAAAATTGTTTCTTTTTTGTCAGCAGCATTTAAGAAAACCGAGATATGTATGCACGCTATGTATAAAACTAACTCCCCTTTATTTTCCCTAACTTACATTATGGATGCCAGACCACGGATCGGTGGTAATTTTGCCCCAAAACAGCTTCAGGAGGTGTTACCACTTCTATGTAGTAAACATAATGTGCTGTTGTGTTCGGCGTTTCTTCCTTTGGTTCCATGATACAAAGCAACTCCAGATACGGTCCAATTGGGTTTGAACAGTTTATTGTAACTAGGATTACAGTGTAAGCTGGGG
>JBCAUI010526564.1:0-11575 GCA_038406195.1 Haplosyllis anthogorgicola | reverse complement strand
AAGGTTGTAAACAAATACTAGAAGACTTTAATCAAAGTAGGCAAAGAACAGAGTTTTTCTTATTTTCAACTAAAGTCGTATTAGGCATAATACCACTAAGGATGTTTTTAGGTTGCGGCGGCGTAAGGGTTAAGTAAACAGCGGGATATTTTCATGATGACGTTCACAAATGTACAGTAAAAGAGTAGACACACTAAACCTAATATCATTAATATTTCATTTTTATTGCCTTAATTGGGACTATATTCCTTTTCATCTTCGTACAGATAGTTAAGATAAATGATGACAGTGTAAATTGTATTTAGACCAACAGCATGCAGTTACAATGAAAGGATGAATTTGTAACTGGACGTTAATAAATGGTTATATGAGTAGATTTACCTAAGTGGAAGAAACGATTTGTTAATATGACAACATTTCTTTCTGCTAATGATAATTAGGTACATCAGTTTTATATTTACTGCTCACAAAAATAAGCGAGTTGTGTTTTGGTCTTGATTCATATCTGTTAACCCTTAAGTCTTGGGTTGTTGGTGCCGGCTTTCTTGATACATTTTCAGGTCCACAATACTGTTCATAAGTAATTCATAATGACTGACCAGTCAGAAAATCGAAACCATATTGAAGCCAGCATATCAAATTGAAGATTTATTTACGTGTATAATTTTGTTTTCACAAAACTTACTGAGAGTTTTACCTCCTAAATGCTTGAAAAATAATTTGGGAAAGTTTGAGATCAAAGGAGAACCATAACGTACTTATACGAAGCACAATATGTTACCTTATTGTTATAAAACTAAAAGATTCATTTTGGCGCAATTGTGAAGGACAACCTGTTTTTAAATGGTAGAGGTGTTCCATCCCATTGTGTAAAATACGACTGTGTTTATGCAAACTTCGAATCCTTTAATAATGTTGCACATCATTACTTGCATTAACCGACTTCATTGTTATCACATCTTAATGTATTTACCTGTAGGATGGACATTTCACCCAGAGAATAAAACCGCTTTGACAACGTTAAGTTCAAGCACAAAGCACTACATGTCCTGATCCTTTCAAACGTGAGAAGTGGTAATCCACGGATTAGGGGAAAGCTGGCAAAATCGACACATAATGTCTGGTAGAAGATGCCTAAGAGAATCGAAATATCACTTTATTGTTAAAGGATTTCTTCCCTTCCTCAGAAGTTGTACAAATACGTGGCTTTTAACCAAGCAAGGATAATTGCCTTAAGAAGTTGTGCAATTAGTTTTAAATACCATCTGAGGAATATGGATCAACGAGCTCATTTGTATTCAATTCTCTACCTTTCAGGACTGAAGCTTGTGTTATGTCTATTCGTCCTTTGAGTGCAAGCGCTTCCTCTGCTTCTACAAATGATACAACTTCCCTTGGCTGAAGTGAAGCTCAATGCCGATGTCGATCATGACAGCGGTTATTATTCAATTCATTTCAATTTATCTCAATATGATTATTTGAATGTATGAAATGACGACCCGTTTACAACTATAACTCAATAAATTTTGGAAATCTATAATGGACATTTCTTTAACATGAGTGGGTAGCTTAATTAAATTAAATGTATGACAAGCAGTAATTGTCAGATAGTTTGAAGACTTAGATTTAGATAAATGACACTACATGCACTAACTGTCTGTCGTTATGAATGCAATTATCCTGAGCACTAATAAGGCCCCACATGGCGACCTTCTTCTAGACTCTCCAGAAACAGGAGTGTTGTGCTCGTTACAACGTAAAGGATGCAATGATAATTGAACAATTTACTGAAAAGAACTTTAAGTTTTCTCCGTGTAAAATTAAAGCCGTATATCCACAACTAACAAAATGGAAAGAAGACAGTGTTAATGCCACGTTGTACCGTTAAATTAATCAGAACAAAAATTAGGTGTAAATTACACTCCTTCTGCAGTGTAGTATTGATATGAAACAAGATAAATAGGCTGTGCTAATTGCTTGTCAAATGTAATTAAGCTTGCTTGAAAAACATTCAAGACAAGAGTTTCAGTAATCTTGTTAAGCCTGTTATTATGTTTTATGAACCCAGTGCTCTCGCAAATCTGTCATTTAATTGCTGTTTTAAACAAATTGTAAGTTGTTTTTTCCCCCTGAAAAACTCACTTGTCTTGGAAAGTTTTCCGTAGTTTAGCGACATTTCTTTGAACGGAAAAATAAACGGACTAGCCAAGTTTATTATACAAGAATTTCTATCACGAAGCAAGATCAATGATCAATAAAAAATATATTTCTCAGACATATGCGGAGAGAACCAAATAAAAGCCCATCAAATGAGATTTGCTACTGGCTAATGTTACAATTGATTGCACGAGCCAAAGGTCATTTTCGTAGACATGCTTTTACATTGGACTGTCCTCTTTGAGAGACAGATGGACTGCCCACACAGCTCATCTTTTGAAAAGGACCAAGAAAAACTTTCAGAAACATATGTGAGGAGATAATTGAGATAAGATTTAGTTTATTCGATGCTTTTACTTTGAACGAGAACTTTTCAGGTGTAAAATTTGCTTCTACTTTCAATTAAAAATTGAATGAAAAAATGTGCTGCCTAAAGTTCAAATGATAAAATGTAATTTGTAAATGTTTTACTCCAGCAACTGAATCTTTTGAATTTTATCCGTCATAATTATTATCTAGAGATCAGTGATTATGTTTTGCCATTCTACCTATACGCAATTTATTATCTCATGTTATGTTATTCCCGTCACACTCTTAATCCTTCATTGCGTTCAGTGGGGACACAATGATAATGCATACTTACGTAATCTATCACAGCTGCACATAAGTTATCAAGGGATAGACAAAACGAAAATTGCACATTCCAGTCAAACAGCGTCGTACATAAAACATGATGGCTTAAATGTCGTAAAGAGTAATTTATTTAACTCTATCGTTTAAAGCTGCGGTTGATTATTACTGATTAATACGATTCAGCTTTTAGTTTCTTTTTATTGTGTGAAAATAGACGTTCATTGATAATAATCCTGTAGGTGTAACAACAGATGTACGCTGTAACCCCTTTGATAGCAAGGGCAGTGCTGCGCTCCCCTGGCCCCCATGGGTCCTATTTGGAGGCAGGAGGATCCTAAGGACCATATTTAGCCCAAAAGTGAGGTTTTAGAAGTAAGTGTAAATGGACTGGGCTTTAAAATGTGGCCCTTTTTTGCAAATTCCCAAATAGGGATTAATGGGGGTCACAGGGGGCAGTGCCCCCTCGTCTGGAAGCAAAATCTGGTGTTTTCAAATCTTCCAGCATGTAAATCTAGAGTATCTACAATTTGGAATTGTTTTATGTTCAACACAGCAGAGGACCACCCTCACTAACTGCCTGGCACCAAATAAGGTCCCAGTCATGTGAAAACACTAAAACAAGTAACAATTAAAGTTACACTTTACATTTTCTTTCTATCTACACAGAGGACGCAGTCTTTAAGTTACTGGTTTCACAAATGTACGACAACTCTGATGAACACCGAACTAGGTCTATCGGCAAACAGACTAAGCTTTGTTTGAATCAAGCTCCTCTCGTGAAACTGGATCACGTTCAGACGAGACTTACTGAAAACTATAAAATTATTAGTACAGATCATGAAATTACTATGAAAAGTTTAAGGTCCCTCAACAATTGAATTTTAAGCTGAGCTAATGACAAGCTAATGGTTGGGGACCTAAAGTTTTTGATAAGGGATCGACGACGATTTCTTTATCTGATGCAGATTCTGGTGCAGTTTTCCAAAAAAGAGTCTTGTTTTAACCAAGACCCAGGCATTCGCGATTTGAAAACAAATTTTCGTCATTAAACAGCGCGAGTCCATCTGTCAATAGACACTCCAATTGAAATTTTAATCAAGAGTTCCTATAATAGCCATGCCAATTTTGCATTTAATGCAAACCGTTTCAAATTGTTTCCTCCCGGAGTTTGCTTAATTATTTAAATCATATTTGTCCTGCAATAACTGAAGCTTTTATTATTCTCAGCTTAATTGACAATGAAAAAGGAGGAATGCCCGTAGGTTTTCGTATAAATAATCTCTTAATTGGAATAGATACACTTGCATATTTCCTTACAAAATATCATGTCTTTGAGCCATGTGAAGAAAATTTAAGGCGGTTTAGCCTCAAGGTAACTCAATTACATGCTAAGGATCAAGTCTGTCAAAGTGCTTTGGGATAATCCGAAATTTTGTGAAGGTTTCATCTACAAAGCCCTCACAAACTTAATATAAAATCTTGGGGATATATTTTTGTTACAGCATTGAAAAATATTTAATGTCACAGCTTCCGAAATTTAAGTTATTTTGCCAACAATAAAATTACTATCTGTTTTTCACTTAAACAAATGATGTCGTGAATTTCTATTGTTCCCAAAACGAAATCCAACACATTCGTCTGATATTAAAACATCTGATGATTGTGTTGCATAGCGGTTACACTATGATTGTTAGACATTGAATTTCACTCATCATTTTAAATGTATACATGTAAAGTTCAATAGGAGCTTTTTTAGGTCGATTAATACAATTATTTTATTTTCAGATACCGTCTAAATATGTTATTTGTTGATACACCAATCGCGTCCTGATCAACAATTTATCATGTCATTAATCAGTTTACAATTAATTCTAACGGTCATCTAGCAGCCTAAGCAGTAATTAGTTGATTACTTTGATTTTAGATTGACATCTCAATATGAAAAACAAATTAAATAAGTAGCTTATAAATGACACATTGACATGTATTTATCAATTAACTTATAGATTCGGGATTTATTTTCGGCTAGTTAGTTTGGGAAATGTTCTCGCCATTCACTCTTGCATAAAAGACATTAAACTGTATGGCCGTGAAGGCAATGAGGGTTTTTGTTATTTTAGTCTCTACCAAATCTATCCAATTTTCCAGACACTTGAGCTGTCTGATTTTTAAACTGATTTTTGTCTCAACAAAATTTTCAGTTTAGGTTAATACTAATTTTAGTATAATGATAGAATATTGTTCAATACCTTGTGCCAGAAAAATTACCAAGAAGCATTGATTGCAATTTAAATACAAAAGTTATAGAGGAGGTCAATAGAGGTCAATTGACATGTCTGGAAAATTTGGTAGATTTGGTACATTAGATCAAGGAAATTAATAAGAAAAGCCTAAAACGTCCCTAAGCTCTTGTTCCACGGCACGCCATGAAACTTTTTTCTTTTATAAAACTGGGTTAGCATGACGAGATGACGAGAGTGGGTCAGATGATCGCCCAATATGTAGTTGTAAAGGTGTGACCCAGTTATCTCAAATAGTTTAATAATGGAATAATGTGATGAATGACCAGAATCTGGGGATGCATTTCTGACACCATGATGCGTCTGTGAGAATGATATACATTAATTGATTTACATTGATTTAATATTTTTTTAATATTTTTCCTTTCTATTCATGTGTTCTTTCGAACTGGAGACAGGATTGTCACTAGAATCAATGACTAGACTAGTATGTAACTCTTATATTTTCTATTTCCTTCCCTTACAGAAATCCTACACCAATTTCTTCCAAAACATCAAAAAGGTAAAAAGCATGAAAATAGTTTAAGAATCACATTGACTATTGCATAATAATTAATGTAGTTTGTTTAACGATTTTACATTAATGATCCATTCCCTACAGAGAATATAATATTGACTACAGAGAATATAATATTGACACAGTAATACAACTTTTAATGGGTCCCTTAGTGACACAAATTAGGATAATGTATACTTATGTAATTTATCATGAGTATGTAAATGTATTTGCAACTATTTTCCTTGTGAATAAAACATTATGTTTACTGTGTAGGATGTCATTACACAATGTACAACACAAGAATTCCCTTTACAGAGTACAGTATGCCCATACGAAACGTGGTCTCATTTTCATTTGCATTTTCATGCAAATAACCAATAACTATCCCTAATTTCTACGTTAGTTTTAAGCTGCGTTTTGTTTGAAACAATCATGAGCAAATGTTCATTATGAATGATATTTGGTCGTTTATGGTATGGTTTCCTTGCTTAAGTTTTTATGAATAATTATGCAATGACATTCAACAGACTCACTTTGTTGGATAAATTCACTTTTCGTCCAATCGTCCGAGCACTTATCGCTAATAGAAGATGCATTTCACGTGTTAGAAAGTTCCCTTCTAAATTTTTAATCAATCTTCCGTTGTTGATCTGCCATATCTTGATTACTTTGCCATACTGACCTGGCTGCAATCTCATTTATTTTACAAAGTGCGTTCTATCATCTATTTTCCTTTATTCAGTCTGTACATATTATTCTCACCTTAGCTGATTTTGCCTTATTCATGAACGTTACTTTCCCCCCATATTTCATGCAATAATCTATTTGAAGAACCACTCATTGAATGTGATATGTTGTTTTACTTATTTACAATGATTACAGTTGGGGGAGTTGTCACTGCCTCCAACAAAAGCTAATACTTCTATTTATCAAAAAAAAAAAAAAAAAACAATAAAAAAACAATAAAAAAACAATAAGAAGCCATAGAACGCGGAACCATGGAAGCATTTAATATAATAAGGTTCTACTTCTGCAAAAGAACCAGTGTTTGATGCGTAGTTTGCTTTCCTCATGGGGTGAATTTGGAAATGCCATTTCCTCCGCGAAGTTCCAGATCATTAAATTAATATCAATCTTATTTCAATAGAGTGTAAATAACCCAGCATGAAGTTCAATTGAAATTCAATTGTTGGGGGACCTTAAACTTATGATAGTTATTTAATGATCTGATGCCAGAGCAAGATTTCTATAGTTTTTGCCTACAAGAATTAAATAGATGCCGAGACATTAATACATTTACATTGGTTTTCCCGTGATGCAACACTACTCAGCAAACTGCTCGCCAGGAGCGAATACCACTACGACAACCCTGCTTGTTTACTCCACTGCTACGGAAAGACCGATATCATAATGATTCTCTGGCCAGAAACATCTGCTTCAGGCAAACGTTTTCAAAATAGACGCTTGTCATTGTACAACGTGCACGGTTTTCACGAAGCATGTATCTGTGGACTTGTGAAGAAACATTCCGAAACATTCTTTCAGCACGTTTTCATAAACCTTAAGGCACCGCCCTTAATGCACCAACCCTAACGCTGTAATGTTAGACCAATGTGCCCAACGCTAAAAAAGTGGCGTTGGACTGATACTGCACGTGCGTTAACGGTTATGAAAATGCGCTGTTTGTTTTTAGTTTATCAACAACATGTATTTATCAAAAAATGAACAGGCTAACAGAAAATTGCAAAACCAACACTGATTTTTTTTAAATTTTCCGTCTCTTCTTGAACAGCATTTTGAAATGGTGTCATGTCAAGACACTTTTAATACCAGTAAGAATTTGTTTTTTCTTTAAGAAGTCTTACTACCCTAATTACTTTTACAAACAATTTTTCTTCTCTGTGTTCTGTATAGTCTATGATTAAACAATGCGATAAAAGCTGTATCAATAATAAGATCTTAGATTTTCAGAAACAAAGGGGAAAATGTCAGAGATGTAGGTCTATGTAAAGTTAGAGTCTTGTGGCTATATCCGTTAACATTGAAGCCATAATGTCAGAGGAATGTTGTAACCTTTAAAGTTGGCTCACTGCAGAAGTGTTGATTAATTGTCAATAAATAAAGTGTACAAAACTACGAAATATCATGGTGTAGACAGTGTTCATAAACAGTCTGCTATATTTATCATCATAAGAAGTGCGACAGCCTATTTACCCCAAGCCAGATGCACCTGATCCTGTGACATAAGCCCTTTTCTTTCTCTCAACATACTAGTTAACAGTCCCATGTCTCTCAGTATTCTTTTTAAAACACTGGTTAACTTAGCACAAGTACTGCAGTCATGACTTAGCTAGCTCATTCACAACTACTGATACAACTTGTGTATACTGTTGACACTGTAACTGTAATTGTCACATATCTCTTTCTGCTGTCAGCAGCACTGAGATCATGTCTCTGAATACATTAGCACAGAGAGGAACCAATAAGCTTCTGTAGAAAGAGTGCTAGTGTGGCCAGACTACATGATGGCTGTCATAGTAGCCCACATCTCTGTGAAACTATTGGAAGCAGCACAAAGCTGGATGAGGGGTAGTCCTAAGGACCCCTACAAATACTTTTGGAACTGAGGCACTCAGTAACAGTTGGGGTATGTGGCAGTTGCTATACCTTTTTGTTATGGAGCAATAAAGTGTAACTGAAGATGACTGTAGTTTGTCTATGATGGGTTTGGGGATAACTCTAGATGCTAAACATCTGTGCAAGTTGCATGCACCCCTGGCAAGGGAACTACAGGTGTCACCTGGGGCAGGTGAAACTGGTCCTCAGGAGTGTAAGTTGTGCTGCATGGATGGGTCACATTTTGTGGTGCTGTGACCAGGATGTTGGCATACAGCTTCCAATGAAGAGGAGTTCCTGTCATTGTACAGGTGTACTATGAGTACAACATGCATCATGCTTTGGCACCACTATGACTGCACATGTAAGATCTGTGTCTCCAAAGTTTGAGGCATAGCCGCTCTGCTCCATAACAGGTATAGCAACCTCAACTGGACCATGGTTGTGAAACTGTCAAAATGTGTGTTTTGTAGCTGTTACCTCCAATGGCTGAAGCCTCCCTGGAGGAGACATTGTTCACTGTGAGAAATTTGCCTGCTCTTAGATGATTGGTAGTACATCAATTGGAAACATTAAATAGCTACTTTTTGCAGCATTATGAATGCTAAGTAAAAACACAGGTATTAATCACTGCTGAAGGACATATCACTGTTCACTATACTGTGACAAGAGAATACACAGAGGATATTATCTGTGGTGAAGCATTGTTTGTAGATCCATAGCTAATCAGAGAGACAACGAAGCACCATATGACATTTCTCATCAATAGCTTTCCTACGGACCTATTTGTAGTTTGTATTAAATGTGGTAAGAGACATAGACTTGCACAGTGTCAGTGGAATACAGTACCAAGGAACATTCCATGTCTTAAAACATAGTGCAGGTAGGTGTCCTCTAATACCAAATATTCAAACTAAGCAAGACTGAAATTGAAACTTGTAAAATGTGGACATATACATGGGTCTATCAAGCTTTCATGCATGTGATTGATTGAGATTTTGAGAAATGTTCCTTGCTCAGTAAATTTCAGCATTATAGCTTTAGCCATAATCTCTCCCAGAGCTTTAGTTAGAATAACAATAACCAGTTTAGAAATGGGAAGGATTTTATGCTGAAAGACAATTCTTAGAGGCGAGACCCTCCCTGCTTTACAGCATGCCATTAAAGTTGCTATAATGAACAAGTTAGGGCAATTCCCTGAGTTTAATACTAACACAAATGAAAGAGGGCAGGACTAACTTCCCACATGTTGTCAAAACTATTGCTTGCCCAGTAAGAACAAGCACAAATCTATAAGAGAAGTATGAATACAGTAATTGGACATCAAGTGATGCAAAAATAAGCATATGAGGTGATAAAGAGGAAAGAATCTCAGCATCCATGCTATTTGCTTTTATATATTAGTTATTATAGAGGACATAATATTCGTTATAGAAGACATAATATTCGTTATTATATTAGAAATTATATTAGCAGTTCTTGTGGGTGAATGCCATCAGAGTGCCATCATAGACCACATGTATAGAACTACAGAGGAACTGCCGTAGCAGAGTGCTACACTAGTGACAGCATAGTGTTGTTTAGTTCAAATGAGAAAGTGGGTAAAAAAATCGAACGGCTCATCAATGCCATCACTATGCCATGTCAAATACAATAGAAAGGAATGGTAAATGCTGCCTTTGGCAGCTTAATATTATAGCAATTATATAGGAGATATACAATGTTCCATTGAAAAGTACTAGGTATTTTGAGGCTTATATTTCATAATAGCAGGGCTCAGAATCAAACCAAATAGAAACATACTGATGTTAAAGAGAATTGGTTTTGTACACTGTGGAGGTAAATTTGACATTTACTCCCACAGGAAATGCATAGGAACAGTGCATGTATTTACCTGTGGATGGTTGACACATATTAATTGGATCCATTGATATGGTACAGAAAGATAACCAGATTCCTAAAACTCAATGATTTTCATATATTTCTACAGTTCATAAAATAATTAATATTGTTTGTTAATAATGGTAGTTTATAGGTATATTACAATTTATGGTACCTATTTAGACCCTTGTGTTTGGTATTCATCAACAGGAGGTTATAACTGTTGCTTGTTTCATTAGTTGCTTGTTTGATTATTTGTTTGTTTGTGATATTGTCTGTGATATAGTGTGACAATTCACAATGGCTGATAATATGACAATATAGAATATCTGGTGGCATTAGCCAGTGAGACTTGGATAGATTGAGTTTAATGAATCCAACTACAGGTAGAATACAAAGGCAGGATTGGGCTGATTATTATAGTCAAGCTAGAGCAGCTATATGAGAGGGAGAGTCCTCTTCTGAAGCCTTAGATACTGACAAAGGAAATTTAACATCAGCAAGAATTATTTTGCATGCAGAAGAATTGGCAAATCGAGATCTTATGTATGAAGCAGCATCTAGAATGTGGGCAACAAGAGGTGCTGTGAGCCTTTCATCAGATGTTAGGGAATCTCTAGTTGCAAGAGAAGGGGAGCGAGAAGGTGCAGACAATAGAAGAAAGAAAGGTAAGACATCCAAAGAGGATGAGCCTCATTTCTATGATATATCAGCTAGAGATGATTTGTCAGACATCACTTATTTTGATTTTGATTTTGATTTCGATAGAGCTTTTTATCAAAGACACAGAAGACATCCAGGTGTCTTAGCTTTGCCCTGGAAGCCAGACCCTATGGAAAAAGAAAGAACAGATCAAGACTTGGACAGTCCAATAACAACAGAAACAGAAGGACATCAAGTGAGGGTAAGTGAACCACAGCAGACCACTAGTGAGGAAATACCTCATATGACTAGGGCATCAGACTCTTTACCTTCATATGTAGACTTTAGTCCTGAGATAGCAAGGGTTTTGGACCAGACTTAACCATTTTGATATAGGCCAACTACTTATGGAATAGTTCTGCCTGCAGATAGGTTGAACGGTCCCATTTATCATATTATATTCAGTGTAACTTGTAATGTAAATCTGCCCCTGGAGCTCAGCTCCTAAGGTTTGTTAAATTGTCACTATGTAGCAGCACCATACGTGTGCAGTACAGGATGCACAGTTAAACAGCCTATCACAGCTCAGCTTAGCTGAGATGCTCTAGCGCTTGAGCGCCCACCAATGAGCACCCAGCTGACACTGGTATTGTTACCGCACACCACTTTTTCTCTAAGAATTGTTGGGGTTTTCCTATTTTAACGTTGGAACAATCTCGGCTTTGATCGAGACCTAAGCAAAGATGATTGCCAACAATCACAACAGGAATGGATTTGTTTCATTATACTCGCTTCTAGTGAAAAGACCTAACGTCGCTATTATTTTGGGGAAATATTAACGAAATTG
>JBCAUI010526553.1:0-11576 GCA_038406195.1 Haplosyllis anthogorgicola | reverse complement strand
CTATTTTTAGCTTGGCTACTTAAAATTTAAACTTCATTTCTGGCATGAATTTCATCCCAGGGGATCAATCTGAGCCTCGGACAGGTTATACACCGATCATGTTGAGTGCTGACTCAAACAGGAGTCAATCTCATCCAGGGGTCAATTTAAGACTGTTACAACGTAATACACATGTCACGGATTGATCTGTCGTCGACGTTTTACTAAAGCTACATCCAACTCCAATAAAATCTTGACCGGGGACCCAAAGTACACGCCATCTATAAGGACTACAATAAAATCCTCTTTAGTTCCGTACATAACGATACATGTTTATACAGTAAATGTCTGAGTTGGCGCACACAGGTAAAAGATCAATTTGTAACAAAGCACATTAACTTAAAATGAATCAAATACAAATTAAGTTATCTAATTTTGCAAAACGATAAATGTAAATAACTAAATTTCTCGTATTTTATTCTTTTTGATTGAGGAAAATAGTCTGATTCGTTTCACGGTAGATTTTCAAATAAATAATTCGCCTGAATTGTGAAGGTGAAATTCTTCGATATACATTCGATCACGCGAAGGGGAAGCGGAGACTTGTGCATTAATTGGAGCATGTGCGTGTCAAGTCAAACATGTACAATAATTGTATTTGATTACAGAATCAGACATTTACCTGATCACAGAATACAGCACCATGTGAGGAAAAGGGTCAAGGGCGTTATACAGAACACAATACAGGTCACAATACAGAACACATGGGTTGTACGGCGTAAGTTGCACAAGGCACATTGTGACCTAATTATCAAGTATTCGTCGGATACTCATAGAATGTACATTGCTTATATTGAGCCCAGTACACTGGAGCTGTAAGAATGTGCCCACTGTGCATTCTAGGAACCGGTGTATTTAAACAGATGATTAAGTGATGCAAAGTTACATAATAATCAGTGGAAAATACATTACTAAATTGATTGGTGAATTCCCTGTTTATAACATGTGCTCTGTAACCAACTACATGTAACTTAACCTCACCCATTTAAGTAATGAGATGCGCAGTGACTCAAGTGAGAATATACAATGTGCTTTAAGCGTTATTAACCCCAAGGTCTTCATAAAACCGTAAATCTTTGTTTCATTTTATCCTGTAAAAAGAGTCGCTGCGCATGTCATCAATACGGTAAGACAAGATAAAGAATATATCACAGTTTGAAGTAGTTGTACTCGGCATGTAAGACCTGGTGAAACCTCGAGATACGTTTAAACTAATGCGCATTTTCACAACCATAAATGCTGATAAGGTATTTACCCATCTTAGAAAACTAATGTAACGCTAAAAAATGGCAATTACATTAGTAGCATAAGCGCTCACGGTTATGAGAACGCACCGATGGCTTCTATTTCACTCCAAGTTACGCGCATCTCTGAGGTTTCATTGCACATTAACATTTATTACATTTTCTCATTTTATCCGCGACATTCGGCAATTTATACAATTAACAATGAACACATACGTTTCTGCATATTTTTCTCCAGACAGTATTCCGACCGCATTCCTAAACTGACCCCATCCTTTACATACACGGACTCGTCCCTTAACTACTGGTTTAACTAACAATTTTGAATTCGCCCAGCCTTTTTTCTTTGTTGGATTACATCTCAAAGAAAGGAATTGTTGCGAGCGGCCATCGGGGAAAAAATAATGATGCACTTTGCTGTATCTTTAGTATTTGGATTAAAAGCCACAAAATTTTGAAATAATTTTACCAAACGATGTTCACTGAGGCGACAAAAAGATTTTGCCTTATTTGATTCTTCTTTTCTTTTTCTTTTTTTTTAGAATTCTTGATTTTTGGATTTTTGTAGAAAATGTGTAATTCAAAAATAAAAAAGTGTGGCCTTGTTTACCAAGGTATCTATCCCAATGAGTCCCTAAGTAAACTTGCTATGATACACGGGGCTTGCGGGCACAGTGCGCAGAGACGCAGGTACTCAGTGCTGTACATTATACACCATTATCCGTTACATCACATCATGTACCATCTATGAGACATATTGACTAATACAAACATCAAGGTTCTAACTACCCATCTCAACATGTCTTGTCTTTCTACAGCACATTTACCGTCCTGCTTTGGCTCTGGCTTCAGCATTGGAAAATGATTTGATCTCTATACAGTAAAACCTGTCATCTAAGACCACCTTTCCTGCCACAAAAAATATGTAGAAATGTTGAGCTGGACGTAGAACCGACTTATTGATACAACAGACATGCGGCGGACGCTTTATCCTCACTGACACCAGCTGTACTGCGTAACATGCGTGCGTAACATGCCTGCACCAGTTCCGCTGTAGTTGTGGACGCCATCAGCGTGCGTCTTCATCATTACCATGGTAACTAGACTATGTATCCGCAGCTTATGCGGTTGCCATGGTTACAATATTAACTATCTAACTTACAGTTACATTGCCATATTGTACTTAACAACAGGGCCTGTTTCCAAGGTAACAATATTTTATTTTTTATCTAAAACGACGACAAATTATTTCCTTGGCAACAGTTTCTGTTTATATAGTTACTAAATATATACAAGAATTTCTACTAGTTGTGATGGCAACCACAGGTTGCTAGGATACGGATAAACCTATAATTAATGCTAAGACGGCTAAGATGACGATGATAATAATGATAATGATGATCTTTTTCTGAAAATAAACAAAAGAGAACAAAACGTAAATAAAACGACACGAAATCAACGGAATTTACTACAAAACAATCGTGGAGGTACAAGTTTCTGCACTGTGCACGTGATTAGACTGGGTTTATTCCAACAAAATGGCAATGGTGCGCACACATTTTTATAGTATCTCCTGTGACCCTGCAGGTTGTAACGCATGTGCGTGCACACTTTTTTCATTGGAAACTTGTACGTCCAGTGACACGTGAAGCAAACTGGTAGATCTGTTACTTGAGTAAAAGTGTCTGACTGAATTAAACTAAGATTCTGACTGTGACGTCGCATGCAAAATAAACACTACGTATCAAGTTACAACATTTAGATCCTTTTCGTTTAGAAATTACTAAACCGAAATAATTGACTCTTGTCCGGACTCGTCGTGTGGCTGATATGTCGTGATATTATAGTTATGTACCCGCGTCACTGTGTAACGTGTAAACCGCTGGTTGCAGGAATCTGAAGCGCCAAACACCAATCAGTGCTGTTAGTATCTGTTAGAAGCATCACCCACCACCACCGTCATGCACGGTTCCTAGCTTTACCTCACTGCCGTATCTGTTAGAACCACCACCCATCGCTGCTAAGCACAGTCCTTAGCTTTACCGTATTCTCTCTTATTGTCGTACAGCTGTGGTGAAACTCTGTTGCTGATGTTACAGATCCACTTGCATCCAATAGTGTTTAATCGTGCCGTGATACATTGGAATTTCGTTTGAAATCCTTTATACAAACCATCACCACAAAACATGCTTTAAATGTAATCTAAAGCACTTACCTTGGAATGCTGCACTTCTTTATGGACATTTGTCTCAGTAGAACTCAAAACGCGCATCCAGACAACTTACTATCATTACACAGCAAGGCGCACGCTTTTATCCGGCAATTCAAGTCACTCATTTTCTAACTGGGATCTTTTCAAGTACGCATAAATTAGTACTTTGAAACGTCAGTTGGGTTAAGTTATGGTTACTGTCACTTCATACACTGATGTACTAGTAGTTAGTATTCGCGCAATTGGTGAATGATTTCTATGCAGTACTCTTTCATGAGCACATTGACCAATGTCTGATCATAAAAAAAAAAAACAAATATAAAATAATAAAATGAAAACGCTTTCTGTGGCTGAACCTATAAATGACGCTGATATCGAATAATGTTTTTTGTTTTGCTTAATATTTGGCTGTTGAATGAAGGTGATCTCTACCAGAAGGAAACACCGAGTCAAGTTTCACACGATCTGCATAGAAATCACTCGCTGCAAAGTAGACTACAAATTATGACTAAAACCTGTAACTCTGGCTACAATCTTTGACTTTAAGTACTGCAAGTTTTTTCATTAATTTTATTATTATTCAAGTACTTATTTAATTTTTGTTTGAATTCTTATTTTGTACAGTTCAACTGCTGCCAAATCATGGAATTAAAAATGGCCGTTACAGAGAGTAAACTTTAAGTGCCTCTTCGGAAGGTGGCAATTTTTAGAAACGTAAAACATAACTTGTTTCTCATGTTTTGCGAACACAGAGCGAATGACAAAGTTGAAGCTCGGAACTGAGAACGTTTCACACGGTTTTACTACAGCAGTACGGACTACAGAGAGAGATTAACACCGGGGGGGAACCCTACCCCCTCCCTCAGTCTACCCCCCCCCCCCCCACATCCAACGCCGCCCCCTTTCCAATATGCAACCAAATTTCAAATTACCTTTCGAAAGCGTTGGAATTTGAATCAGTCTCCTGCTAAGAAAAGCTTACCCGGCCATGACGCACCACGTTACGTGTAAAAGGTAAACATGTTTATTGTACTTTTGGCACAGAGTACGGCTTCAGTCTGCATTCATGCTGCGCAATTTATTTCCTAATAAGGTCGATGCAATTAACCCAGTACCAGACCATTTCCTATTTTTTTCAGGGTCTCAGTTTAGTATAAACTATTCCCTTACATCTAGTGTATGTAGGAGCCATTATGCATTGAAAACACAACTGTAACGCCAATATGTACATAATCACTGGGTTAGAAAAGCGCCAGGCTTCAGTTTGCAGGTCAGCATTCATTTTTTCTAAGTACTAAAGTTTACAGTTATATTTTCGAGCGCTTTGGAATAGGGAGAAAGTGCATTGATGCATGGACATTGCGCCGCCTGCAGAACCAGCCTCCCTATGCAGATTAGTCACGATACCAGCCTCACTGAGACCCACGAAGCTTCCCATGGAGCATCACACGGTGCGCAAGAGACGTAGCAAGATAGAGGTACAATAGAACCTGTCTTGAGCGGCACCTGACCAAAATGCCGTAAGGTCAAGAATGCCGTTCAAGATGCGTAAAATAAACATAGATATTAAGGATTCATGTTGGGGAAAAATTGCCGTAAAAAGCATAATGTCACTCAAGACAGGTGCCGTTCAAGACAGACTCTACTGTACAAGAAACCAGTTAGCGACTGTTAGAGCGAGCGGTGCGTGTATGTAAAGTGAACCACGACGACGACGACTGTAACTTATATTTTCACGACGATTACCAATAATAAATCACCATAACCAAGTAACCACGTTACACACGTTATCCCATCCATCTCCATGGTAACTACAAGTAGCAGGTGACCATGGCAACACAGCTGACTTACCCGCCGGGCTTTGCTTTGGTATTTGACGGCTTTCTTTGTATCAGCTTTCGCTGTTTCGATGTAGTCTACGGACTGTTCTACATTGTATTCTATTCGGTCTATCATCTCACCCTGTGGAGAGAGCGGAAAAGGCGAAAAATCAATCGGGGCGAGGGGAGGAAAGTGCCACCTGGTGGGGTGGCTGGTTCACTTACCCGGCGTGCTTTGCTTTGGTACGACACTGCCTTCTTTGTGTCTCCTTTTGCTTTTTCTACATACTCGACCGCGTTAGTTACGTTGTACTCGATTCTGTCGATCATTTCGCCCTGAAAGAGGCAAACAAAGTGGTTCGTTCGACAAGAGGCGATTCAGTACAAACAAGTACAACCAGTTGTGGTGGTGGTGGTGGTGGTGTCAGAACAAAACGAGTACAACCAGCTCGCTTCTCGCCGTGCTGCGCAGGTCGGTACAAACAAGTACACCTGGTACATTACATCCGGTTCTGACGTGTTTGTACACAACAAGCGCAGCCAGCTTCCACAGCTCACAAAGCCACGACACCACGAAATCCTCTAGTGATCGAATTCTGCACTAAAATGGCATGAACGTAACATTTCCAATCACGTAATTTCTTTATTTGTTTAATGTCCACTCGAATTTTGTTTTGTTTTGATGTAATGATCGAATGATTTAATTCAAAATGTTACCAAAGCAAGGCAGCAGAATATTCTCCGCTTCATATTCGAAAAACAAGCGCATTGATTCCATCACTGAAGGTTTTACAATTGAAACGAAATGATATAAACTAATACAAAGGTGCGACGAACCTACTTGATCCGTACAGCGTAACTAACTGTGCAAGTTAACATTTCAAACGTTCCGTAATTGACATAATGGTTGGAATACGCGACTTCGTGTTTCTGCGCAAATACGTTTTGCTCTCCAAAACTTTGTGAATCATATTTCAATCGATGGTACACGATTTTCAATGCGGTGTACGCATAAAACTTGTCATCATTCATCATACGTGTAGTTGTGAAACTTTCCACTTTTCAATAAATAATTTTGTAAGTGTAATGCGCAACTGAGCGACGGTCCTCTGACACAGTTCGAAAGATCTACTGTGCACCCACCATCTGCGGAATTTGAATACAGCGCGTAACACGTTCACTAGTTTGAAATGCTAACTCACTAGAGATACACATAATACTACCAGCCTAACAAAAGTAACTAACCGTTTAAATAATACACCGTCTCTAATAACAACATGTCGAATACTAAACGCTTCTGTAATAAGCACAATTCACCAAGCCAAATTCAGTTATGCATTTGTGCGCATGACTTCCAACAATGAAATGGGCAAAATAAAAACGAATTCTATGGGACGGATTTGGCACTTTATGGAAATATTTTTCTGAATCTGCGAACTTTGGCTTTATGAATTGCACTGAATAAACAATATTTAAACAATTATACCATTTTGTTTGTTTCTAACAAAATTCACTACTAGTAAACTACTGAAGTAAAGTACAAGTGTCGAACAAGCCGAATAACAACTTAACTGTGTGTACAATAAATACAATAAAAACTAGTCTAATGTCCAGACACGTCTATAAATAAATATTTTAAAAGTATAGGTTTCTTTATACAAAGAAAATACAATTTTAAAAATGTAATTTTAACAGTAAAGTAAAATGAGTTCGTGGTGACAGCGCATCATGGCTAGAATCTGTAACTGTTCTGTAGATATTCATACACTCCAAAACTGGGCAAGTTTACGGGCAACTCACTGAAAGTGAACTGGCATCCTTCCGTAAAAACCAATTTTGTCAGGAAAGTTTGACCTTGAAAGGTTATCCAGATTCCAGCAGACGCGCTTTAGAAACCGTTGGCTCAACCAGGAAACAGTATAAAGTGCTTTGAACACTGAATGTTGCGCAGTGTTAAACACAGTGTTGTCAGAAAAAATATGAAATTGTCGCCCAAACTATGAAAAGTTACAGCCAGCCTTTAAATGAGCTGTTTTCGTGTAATTGGAGATGGAAAAATCTAATACAAAATGTGCAGTTTGAGCATCTTTGCTTCAAAGTTGCTACTCGAAAGTTGATGCATATTTGGGCGGTGGGCGGTGCTTATTGACACCACTACAAACGGTTGCACTTGTTGTTTCCTGAATGTACCAATGTGCACCACGAGGTGGCAGCAGCATGCAGTAGAACAGTGTTATATAATAATATAATAATACAATAAAACGCGAAATAACCGCAATATAAAACAACTGACAGGAGAGCGGGAGATAAATAATACAAAGACGATAATAAATTAGAGTCAAATAAACTGTATCTTTAAGGAGGGTCTCTACCTTTTGGTAATGCACAGTTCTACCTTAATAAAAACATTTTAATCTTTGCACATTATGCTGCTTTATCATGCTCAATATGAAATAACCCGAGATGGAAATGGACCTTAATCAGAAAACAGCAAAATCACTAAATTTTATGAATATTACAAAGTGATGGAAATGAAAAAAGTACAACGGTTGAAATACTGGCAAAGGGTGTTTTCAAAAGAGCAAAAAACCAGAATTGGGGCTAAAAATGGAAGATTTCCATCTTTGAATGATGTTGTATTTTGAGTATTTTGTGCTTGTAAGCGTAGAGAGCCTCCTTACTATCACGACACGGACTGTGCGTAGATCTAGTGCGTGACGCAGCCGCCCCGGCAGGTGGGAGTTGATGCAACAGCTTTAGTTCAGAAAGTAGAGAAAAATACACAGCTGGTCTCAGGTTTATCAATAACAAAACTTTTTCTTTTCTTGTTTTCTTTCTTTTTGTACTTTTTTAATTTTGGCGGTAACTATCGCAGTCCTTTTCGTGGGACTAGCGGACAACCATTTTGTGGGGCCATTGGTACCCCTTCAAGAACAAAACTTGTCTCAGTGTATCAAAAGTTGAGACACTAAATATGCAAAATTTTGATCGCATTAAGCAATAAATTTTGTACTGACTTTTTCGGATAGAATGGGAAAAAATTGATTTTCTTGAGAATTCAATCAAAAACAAGTAAATAAAACAATTTCCAGGTAAAAAGCTGAACTACTCTCATCGTAATGAATCAAATGTCAATTTAAAATAAATATAATTTTAAAAGAAAAAAATAATTTAATTTTTGAAAGAAAAAGTCGAAATTTTGTGCAGAACAACAAGAAACTCGGCCCGAGCACAGAGAATTGAGCACAACAAAAATCAACTGAGTCGCTTTTTCTTTTTGTCTGTTTCTTCCGAGAGTTTTGTTGTTTGCGTTACACCCACAACTCCAGCACCAGAGGGCGGGCACGTCAGTGCGTTACTGTCCGACGGACTAGTTTATGGTGCGGCGTGGTATGGCGTGGCAGACGAGCAGACGGACGGGTGGCTACTAGTTTAATGTAAAATGATATGAAACACAAAGAAAGGCAGTAGAAATACCAAACAAAGCAAACACCTGAAATTATAAAGATAAACAGTGCATTATACAGTCCCCGGTCGGCCTCTGTGCAGCAGTGGCGCAAGTTACGCAAACAGGGAGGGTCAATGAACTACAGACACATACTGCTCTCAAAAGGGGTTCAAAGTACACAGCTTCACCAAACTTTTGTGGTGTACAATAGCTGCATGAAGTTTAAGTGGCCACCCATTGAAAGTCCACTCCTATTTTACAGCCAACTTGCATTTAAGATTTTACATTAAAATACCGTAGAAAGAGACTATTCTTAAAACCACTCAAAAAGACAAAAATAGACTTTCAACTGTGAAATACATTTAAATTTTCAACATTTTAGCATATAACTTTGGAAGACGAGGCCAAGAAATCATATAAAGTGTACCCTAGTTAACTTAAACTCTAGGGGCAACTCAAAGTGTTAAGTTCAAATTATGCAGTCAAATTTTAAAAAGAATGTGCCAATGGGATATTTCACTAGGTTTGAGTTAAGTCAAAAAAGAATGTAATCATCTTTTGTGTTAAGCAGGTTGAGTTCGAGTTAAGCCAAAAATGAATTTAATCATGTTCAAGTTGAGCAGGTTGCACTGTATTACCCATTTTTGTCTCATGAAAAGTCTCCTAAAATGTTTCTCAGAATTTAATATTTTTAGTTATGCAGTTTGCATGTTCGAATATTTTGGCATCTCCACTGAGGACCGGTCCAGACCAGTTAACTGGTCAATCACCTTCGGTTAACCGGTCCTCGTGAACAGTACGGTTTGACACCCCTAGTTCTGGAGAAACAGTGTGTATCTGTGCATGCAGACCTTGTCAACTTTCTGTACTTAATCTGGATTGCGCGACAGAGAGCAGACCCGGACTATATACATGTATAGTGAATTCAGTGACGTCAGACTGTCTCAGTGACGTCATGTTTACGACGTAACGTCCCATTCTATTAAATAAAGTATTAACTTTCATAAGTTACGAGTCAGAATTTTATTGGGCAGAATTCAATATCATTGACTCACTAGCGAGGTAAAGTTACACGTTCACACGCCCCATTGTACGTCTTACATGTAGCGAGTGATGACGTCAGTATAAAACTTAACGTCACCGAATAATTCGGCGACGTTACAGTTCGTGCTGACGTAGCATCTGGGGATGTCATGGCAACCATTTCCTTGGTTTTACACCATGGTTAGGATCCACTCTACGTTTTGAGGTACAACAAATGACGAAAAGCGTGTAACTTGAGCTCGCTGGTACCCACAGCGCCCGTCACTGAACCCACTTCTATCGTATAAACTATCGTGATGATATTGTATCATGTAATAATAATATATAGAGTCGACATGCAATTAATATAATTAGCGCCAAATGTGTCAGTCCGACCGGATTCATGTCTTTGAGTCGATTAAGACTATACCAGTAAAATATTTGTATGAATTCATGACATAACTGTGGAAGGTAATGAGCGAACCCTTGCGCAATTCAGTACATGTGTAATTCCAGTTACCAGTAGGCTTTGCATAATACTTGAACAACAGTTTTATTCGAAAATATTGGGACATGAGACATGATTTGCTAAGTCATCATTAGTCATTATGAAAAATACACAACTGCACACCAACAAGAGTGAGATAATATTTGACTGGTACATCAACTAGTTTCTGTCATCAATTTAGAGAGTCGAGTTTTTTTTGCGACAATTGTTTTGAGTCTATGACGAGAATTCTATAAGTTCATTCCAAACATTCCTAGTAAATACCTCTACACGAACTGTATATATACAAAACACCGGAAATTATGGAAAACAAGTACGAGTTCTTGTAAAAAGCAAGAAATATTAAACGTTTTATGTGAAAAAATAAAGGTTTCTATTTTAGTGAATTAGAACGAAACTACTGTTTGTCTGATACAGGGTGTTCGAAAACACACTCAGCTTTACCGTACCGGGTGGTCCAAAATATGGGCAATAGTGTCTCATCTTCTTTTGTTACGCCAAGCATTTAAGCATTTTCAAATAAAAAAGCATTTTGTTTCAGGTTTGGGGTTTTTTATATATTGTAATTTTTGCACACCGTGGGCCACAGAGACCCTTGTTTTGCACTTAGCCTGCTGGCTCTGTCGCTGGTGTGCTCAGTTCCACACTATGCAAGCATTTGTCTCTTTCCACTTTTATTTTAAACGAGAGAAGACGTCTTTACTGGGCATGCATAGATAGTCGTGCGGTGGAGCTGGTGATATAATGGCATGACGCCCTGTATCAGTAATACACACCTGCTGTTCGACCAACATGGCCATATCAAGGAACATGTCGCGCAACTCGGTGATGCTCTTCTCCAGCTTCATGATGTCGTTGTGGCGAGCTTCTATGTCCTTTAGTGACTGTTTGGCTTGTTGTGTGTCCATTATAATCTAAAACACATTCCAAAATTACAAGATAATTTCTCTATGTGCTGGTGCCAGCGATAGAACAGCAACGATTGCCACTAATTTTATCGGAAGTCTGAATTCTTCATTATTATTATTATTATTATTATTATTATTATATTATTATTATTATTATTATTATTATTATTACTACTACTAGATGGAACCCGACAAAGAGAGACAGATCCACACAGTGAAAACCATTGCTGCTCATCTGCCACATTCAGACAATGCAGCTCACCCAGCTGTGCTGTGTGTGCAGCAAAAATAGGTGGTGTGGATTGTCAGGATGTGGCAGATGAGCTTTTGGCATATTGTAAATAAGGGACCTTTGGACCTTGGACTGTGGATTT
>JBCAUI010526542.1:0-11576 GCA_038406195.1 Haplosyllis anthogorgicola | reverse complement strand
GAACTGGCTGAAGGGGTGGAAGAGATCCTTGATCAAGGTAAATGTTTGTAAAGCTGTATATTGAGTGGTTTGGTTTACATTTTTATTTAAAGGTCTTGGCATTCATATCTATCTCATTACAGTTCCAGTAAAGCCAACCAGACCAGGAAAGAAACCAGCAGCTGAAGTAAAGTGTCCAAGCAAACCAAAGAAGTTCACCTCTCTCCCAAAACCTAAGACCTTGCCAAAGAGAAAGAAAGGTAAATCTAAATGTAGATCTAGTCTATCTAGGTTGCTTTTTACAAACCGAATCAGTGTGTATGTACACTAGATGATTGTCTCTTATTTATTACAGCTGCAGAACCTGAGCCAGAACCTGAGGCAGAGATAATAGATGTCATTCCTAGTCCTGATGAAGCAGCCAAAGAAGGTATGTATTGTTTTTCCGGTGGTTCAGTTTCCATTCATGCAGATGTGTTTGTAAATGTACTAAATTAAGTTGTTATTTGCAGCTCTCAAGGATAAAGCAAACCTGGACAGGCTTCTTATCAGTTTAAAGTCAAAAACTGCCAGAATAGAGGCCAATCTAGCTGTGAGGTGCTCTAAGAGACTGTGTGAGAAGCCTGCACCCACACCTGCCAAGCCAAAAGGTAACTTAAATGTACAATTTTCACTGATTCGGTTTAGATTTCAATCTAGATTTACTGTGCAGATAATTAATAGAGTAACATGTTGCATTTCAGCTTCAAAAAGGAAGAAGGATGACACAGATGACCCTAAATTTGTTACACCAGAGAGAAAGAAGCCAACCAAAATAGTGGTAGATCTGATTGAGCATGATGTGGAGATCCATGAGGTAGTTGCTGATGTCCACAGATCAACTGCAGGAGGTAAGAATAATTCTCTTTTGAATGTCACGCCATGGTTCAGTTTAAACATAATGCATTTGACTCAAAATATTTCCTTTTACATTGCAGAGACCGAGCCAGAGCCACAGGCAAGTTCAAGTGGTGCTGCCAGTGATAGTCCAGAAAGATATACATCTGAGCAAGGTGATGTGGCAGCTCAGTTGATGATGGATTTTTTTACTGAGTGATTGATTTTGTTTAACTGGTAAGAATTCTAATTATATTGGTGGTAAATTTAAAATGTTCCTTTTTTAGGCAAGTTAACAGTAAAAGCCTTCTATAAGAAGTCCCTGGCAAAGGGAACCACCAAGGCAGAGGCAATATTGAAAAAAGAAAAGGCTGAAAAAGCAAAGAAGGAGATTACAAGGGTGCAAAAGACACTAGGTAGTGACATTGAATGATTGACTGATTGACTGATTCAGTTTGCTTATTTGTTGGTGTTCAAGTGGTGTCAAAAACTAACTTTTTCAGGAAGTTAAATCATTGTCTTGTAAAAAAACAGAGAACTTTAATAGTGATTCAGTTTTGTATGTATAAGAAGGTCCATAAAAGATTTTTTCAAGAGGCCTCAACTGAAAATAGAAGATGCACCTAAAAGGAGGCAAAGCCTAATTTCCAGAATGCCCTCAATTGTTTATACAGATCCTGAATGTCTGGAAGTTATCAAAACTAAAGATAAAGACAGGGACAGTGTATATTCAAGGCAGTATTTGGCAGATGTATCTAGTATTCCTAAAAAGAAATGAACTTAAACTCATTTTCCGAAGTGGTTCGGTATTGGTAAATTCATGTACATGTATGCCTTTTTTCCAAAATTTAATAACTTGATAAATAATTGTAAAAACTACTTTATATTTTAAATATTAACTCTTAAAGAGTTATATTTTACATTTCTGTCATATGTTTTATCATAAAACATCTTTTTATACGTTTCCAGTAAAGTCAAAGTGAAGTGGTTCAGTATGGGTGTTGGGGTGGTTCGGTATAGGCAACCACACCGTTTTTAAGTAGTATTTGACAGAATAATTTAAACATTGATTTTTCCTATTCAAAGAGTACAAAATGGCCTCTATTGTATGTTTTTATTAGGTGTCATAACTAAATAAATTGTTACAATAATTTTTTACACAATTTGAATAGTTGCTTGTCTGTGGCAGAGTCCAAAAGTCAAACATTATGAAAGTGGTTTGGTATAGGCACCAGTAGTCTAATCTAAACATGGCCAGTCTTGGAGAATAGACGACACCATGGGCAGTCCATTCTTGTCCATCTTGTCCACTTCTTTTCTTCTGAAACCAAATGTTTCCTTTAGCAGATTCTTAATATGCTTCCGATTTGGTTCTTTCTTCTCCATTTCCTTTCTTGCCTCATCCATATTCCTGTTGTAGTCCTCTTCTGTACAAATGGCCATCACAATTCCCTCACCTAACCTGTAGTCCTTAATCAATCCACTTGGTGAAGTTTGATGGAATGAAGTGTCAGACAATTGTGATGAGCATGGTGATGCACTAGCTGAGCTTTAACTGTCTTGGCTTTTTCTTCTGCAGTTAAACCTGTATGTTCTTCTCCTACTCAAAGTCCTTATCAGAACTGACCACAGATGCTTTCCTTCCCTGTAAATAAAACCAACATTGGGACTTCCTTACTAACCAAAACAATGTCATCCTCATCACATACTACTCCATTTTACGTATATTTATTCACATAATCCACATTTTTACTCGTAAACTCTTTTACCTTTTTATAATTTTTATAAACAAACTTACCTCCTTATTGAAGGGTAATGCTGGTACATCATTTTCCCCACCAATTTGTAATCTGTACTGTTATGTAGTCTCTTTGGATAGTTTGCCAGGTAGAAGTTCTGCATCTGTTCTATCATCTGAAATAATACACAAATTATAAAACATATAACAACCTATTAATGAGCTATTTCTATAAACACAAATAACACAAGTATAATTAAGAATCAACAGTTCAACTTACCATATTCAACACTGTAGCAGAATCACCATCTCTAAGGGACTTTTTCACAGTCACAGTAAACTGGGGGAGTTCCACATAACAACTTCCTCCTTTATTAGCCAGCAAATTACGATCATCATCCTTTTTCTATCCTCACCCATGTTAATTTATTCCCATCTGAATCATCATCTGACATATCCTTCACTGTCAATTTTCTCTTCCACTCAGTTGGAATCTCCTTCTTCATTTCAGTACCTTTTGCCAAGAACATGTCACTCTCCTGTCTTTCTTCAACATCAGTCATCTTATTATTATTTTCTCCTGAAATGACACTATCCAAAAATACAAGTAATTTATACATACTGTTTCATTTTTCTTATTAAAAACATCCCATTCCAAAATGACAGTATCTATTAGTTATGAAACACTTTTCATTATTGGTAAATAATGGAAGTAGGAATTTATTTCTTAATTCAGTGTAACCTAAAACCCTGTAACTATCTGAATAATAAATTTCATACACATTAAACTCCCATTTCACTGCACCTATACTTAATTCCAAAACCAAGAAATACTTTCTGTCATTTAAAACATACATTGCATCTATAATACCAAATTTAGGTACATCTAATTAATCCTATTCTAAAAGTAATACAATGTCACATCTATACTTCTGGCCTTGTATAATCATTTGGTGTGTCACATACAATTTAAGTGACTCCTGATTTCCAAACTTAGCCCTTAAACTGTTGAAAATTTCAGGTTGTGCAGCAGTCACTTCTGTTATGCATCCCTCTTCTATTTCATCACCATTATATATGAAATTACTCAATTTGTCTCCATTTATGTCAACTTACAGAGATGCCAACCTAAGTTGATGGTTTTGGGCTATAGAAAAGGCTATATTCTTAAAGTTATTCCATTTCATATCCTTGAAAAATCCATGTTTTGCTTCAAATTTTAAAGTGGATATTGAATGAAGAGGTCCAAATCTTGATATCTGTTCAACAAGATGTACTAGATAATGCATCTTTGGAATTGTACAAGCAAAGGAATACAGGATTCTAAATTGGGTGCAGAAAGATTCTATGCATTACTCCAATTCACCAATTGTATTCAAATCTGCATATGGACTGAACACTAATTACACAATCTGGACAAATAAAAGAAAATGCCTATAATATCTATTTTCAGGCATTATTGAAAAGACTTGTCCTAATATATTGGGTAACATGTAGCAAAGGGTCAACATTGCTACTGCTTTCTCCTTTATAACATTAGATATCCTGATGTCACTTACTTTTACTGCTTCTGGTTTATGTGAAGAATCTAAGTGACTATATTTGTAATTCTCCATACTTGCATTAAGCCATTCTAAGTCAAATGTTTCCATTTCATAAATACATCTGTTTAAATGTAATGCCATATAACATGGACAAATACCTTCAAGCAGAACATGCATAGGGTCCATTATAATACAAGTAGACAATGGGAATTGGGTTATGTTACAAAAGGGACTTCTATTATTTATACCCCAAACTTTACTCCAATAATTCTTATTTTTTCGGTCAAATTTACATCTTCTAAACAGCACATCTTTCCAAATGGGTTTTCAAGTCACATTGTTCAAATTGACTAAAGTGGAATTTAGATGTCATGCTAGTTTTGTCAGCATTACAGACTAAACAACCTTTCAAAGCCCATTTACAGGCTTGCTTACACCCTGAAATTTGTGCACTCCCTAAGTAGTCACAAATGCACAATATCAAGTCACCATGAACAATTTCTTCAACTCCATTAATATTTAATTGAAGTCTCATTTCATTTAATATGTTTATTATGTTGATAAAATCTCTTAACAATCTTGAAAAAAACAAATTTATTAATATATTCCAACTTGCATACACCTAAAAGAAATATACTTGACATTTTTTACCTAAATTTGGCAGGAATATTCAGAATTTTAAAGTAAAAACATTCATAGTTTGTGTTTCTGTGAACTTCATAAAGGATTCTGAATTTCAATATGATCATATGCCATTGCAATCTGTAAACATTTGACACCTCTCCTATAAAGCCTGTGCCCTTTTACATATGCATCATCACATGTTTCCCTCATAATGGTATTTTTACGAAATTCCATAATTCAGGTAAATTCAATAATGCATGTAACTGGTCTTTAAATGGAATAAAGTAACCAAATCTTTTCCTGACTAAAATTTTCATATAAATTTCCATATAAAACTTGTCTGTGCTACTCTAGGTGTGCTCTTTTGTGTCTTGTGGTGAAATTATCAAGTGGGTTTATGATCAATTTTTGAATAGTTTCATTTACCTTATCAGCATAAACATCTTCTTGGATTGCTTGCACATTCCTTAGTTCTTTTGCAATTGATATGCCTAAAATCGTCAAAAATATTTTCATTGAGGAAGCTATATGATTTACTGCAGATTTACTTATTTTATGATCTGTTTCTAACATGAGAAAGTATTTAGAATACATATTGTTGATATCATTTTTGGACATTGTGCCTGTTAATTCATCTTTAATCTCAGTATGTTCAGGGTCGGGGTCACTGTAATTGATTGTTTCCTCAGTGTAGTTTTGTATGTAACCATTGATTATATTATCAATTTGTATGTTTGGGTGTTTCCATCTATAATGACACTTATAAGCATTCCAAGATTTGATGGAATACATACACCCTGTCACAGAACAGTAGGCCATAAAATTGCTATCATCAAATTTATGCCTTGTTAGGCAATGGCAAATCAACTGCCTCATACTTTTGGCAACAAACAAACACATGACACATACTAGTTTTCTTGGGTCAATGTTAATGTAAAATATATTTAGTATAGACTAAAATGGAAATTTTTAACTTAAAAAGGATTGGCAATTCAGGATATGGACTTATGCAATATTATGGGTTTACCTGCAATGTAAGTATGCATGTACAAATTAAAAAGTATACTTATGAGATACAAGTAACAACATGTATATTCCCTTTCCTCTTTATGTTTTCCAAAGTAAACATAAGGAAGTAACTTTTTGTGACTTGGGAGGTCTGCAATTTGGCCAAATATGATAGAAAAGGGGAATAAGGAGTGATGAAAAGGGGACTTTATTTTTTTGGGGGGGGGGTAGAAGAAAGAGTGAAACAAGTCATACTGACAAAAGACCAGATTATTTTAATAATTATGTGCATTTTTGCCAGAGAGAAGAAGGACATCAAATTTGGTAAACAGTAGAATTTTTTATTTATCTTAATTAATATCTTTCTTACTATTAAGTATGCTGTTGTATGATGTGTATATTTTAATGTAATCTTATTTAGCTATTATTGATTCTCTAATTTCATTTATCTACTGAGAGACAATTTACCTATAAATAATATGCCTTGCCTGTGCCCATGACTTTTATACAAATAAGTTTTACAAAAAGTGATTTGTTAAAACTTATACCTGTGTCACAATGTTTAATTTAAGTATATATATATATATATATACACACGTATAGGTCATAGAATCTATAATTCTCATCTATTGTGAGCATAAGGAAAATTGTACTGAGCTAAAGTGTAACTTAAATGATACAGATTATTAAAGGAAACAATTATTCTGTTTGGCTTAAATGCTACTTAAAATACATACATCCCTAAAATTGAGGTGATAATAGTTTGACTATTGGGAGTTGTTTTCAGTTTGTGTGGTTTCCTTATATGAACTTTGATTCACCTGTTTTTGTGTTTGTTCTTCGTAAGGTGGTGTTTGTGTTTTTTTAATGTTTGGTACAAATAAGTGTTTTTGTTTTTCTAGTGTATGGATGTAAGTGGGTATGTAATAAAGTCTAATGTAGACATGGTTATTTATATAAATAAGGGGTGTTTGCTAACGTAGATTTATTGATAGTACAATGAAATATACTGTTGCGAAAGAAGGAAATATCTCGGATTAGTATTTTTGTTGTAAAATGGTTGGATATTGAATTGATATAAGTTTGATGGTATTAGACTTATCAGCGGTTATTTTTAAGGAGGGACAGTAAGTAATAATATTCATACATTTTTGTGTAATTGCAGAGCAGGAACAAAGAAATTCAAAAAAGGAAAAGGAAACAATCCTACTGAACAGTACAGAGAGAGACGGAGAGGATAATGCAAGTCATAGACTAACATGCAGACCTCCTATCTGGTTGTCTGGAGAGAAGAGATACTAACCAACATGATTATAATGATTATAAGAGGTTTGGAAATGAAATTAGCTGATCATTTTTATATCAAATTGAGACCTTCATACCTTGGTGGGCATTGTAGAATATTACGACTTTAGAATGAAAGAAGATGTATAAAAGAATGTCCAGAAAGGGGTTAATTGAGGGGTTAATTCAATGATTGACAGGTATAAAGGGTATATATTGGAAATGGTGTAACATGACAGGATGTAAAAGGTAAATACTGTGTAAACGCATAATGAGTTATCTTTCCATTTCCACATTTATGTCTACATGATATATATGCATGATTTCAATTTTGATGATAAATATTGAAGTTCAATTATACCGTAAATGTCTTATTTGAGGTATGTGTCCAAATTTACAAGAGGCCTGTTTATTTGAGGCCCTTATTCTGGCTATAGCTTACGGAAATTTTGGCCTCGCTAGTCTGAAGTGCTGACGTTTCTGTGTTCGACTTTTTATATGAGTTGGCGCCACTAAAACGACATTACCGGTACATGGATATATCCATTGTCAAAGGTACATTTTTAAATTTTTATCATAAATTATATTACTCAAATTGAGAAGTTTGAGATTTATAATGAAGGGAATTAGTATGGGAAAAATATTACTTTATTTTTGTGTGTTTGGTCCATTTTTCTTATTATTATTTTAAATGTATTCATATATTTTCTTGCATTAAACAATTGTTATTTTATAACTGTGCATGCATGGATTTTGATATTAGTTTATTTATGATATGTTAATTGGGAATGTAAATATATAAAGGCGTAAAAACGTGGATATAGACAGAGAAATTGAGAATTGATTTGGTTAAGAAAAATTGAAATAAATGTTATTGTCTTTACAAAAGAATGAAAACGGTGGTTCCTGTTGTTCTCTCTGTGCATGTGTATACACAATTGTTAGGATGTGTTTAAGATAGATTGACGTTAGGATGGAGATCATGCCAGGTCAAAAACGTTTTTGTAAAACGTAAACATTGAAATAACGTTGTTTTGAAACGGTGGATTGTTAGAGTGTATTATCAGGCTCCGGGATCGATTGTGTTAGATCTGCTATCTCGTGCTAGATCCGCTATTTTTGTGACAGATATGCTAATTTCCTCCATTGACACCAATTTTAATTTTTTTGGCATATCAGCTGGCTAAATTATGATCATTTTCTGTTCACGCGAAAAGCACAGTGTGCTCTTTAACGGTCTCCATAGACAGCATGTATGTGTATAAAAGTATATAAGGCAGATGGAGGCAATCTCTAATTGAATTGATTAGGGTGAAACAATTAATAGATGGCACACATCTGACGCATTTACATAGAGACAAAATGAAGACTATTTAGCCAGCTTTTCAGTAATTCCAATGATTTAAACGACAAGTACTATTTGGTTTTTCACACTGTGTTCTTCCTCAACTAAAAATAAACCTTAAATTTAAAGAAAACCATACAAAATGTTACCTTTTCTTCTTCATTGAAACTGATAAAATAAGGCAGAGATTGATGTGAAACGAGTAGATGACGTGTCTGTAAAGTGTGACAAGTATGATTAGCTAACACTTGATTTCCCTCTGTAGAGATCGAACAAGTGATCACTGGCAGCAAGTACTCGGGCGGAACCGGAAGTTTCACAGCGCCCCCTAGTTACCCCACGGAGGGTTACGCGCGCGACGCGACGTCCTGGATCTTCGTCATGGAGAACGTCGCGGTGGACGGGTCCGTGGAACTCAGCATGGAGCACTTCGACATCCATCCGGACAGCTGGATCACCCTGAGTACGCCACAATGTAAAGTCTACCATTTATTGTAAAATAACCTGTGCAAGTAACTTCACATTACAAGTTTATTCTACGACGGTCCTGTAATCGGGCCATTCTTGTTACGTAAGTGCGGTAGCTTCGGGTTAGTAGTAACCCAGAGCTGTGGCTGTACTCCTTTTGTGGATAAGCTTAGTTGTGTGCACCCTGCAGGGTATTTGAATTTATCTGTTAAGCAATCATTCTAATAGTTTCATGGTTACGCAATGTAATCTGTAGCCGTGCAAGACTACATGCTTAAATGTGAGCATACCCCGCAATAGTACGGATTAAATGAATTCTTAGGGACTAGGAGATGCTGGTGTCTATTGAAGACGAAAATCAATTGAAATGTTTGTGACAATGGAAACCCACGAAGTGCTTTACATGCATGCACTACAGAATACTGACTTTGACTTGTTATGTGGAGGTTCCACCGAGATTCACCTGCCGTCAATGTCATGTATTTCAGATCCGGAACAGTAAGTACGGAGGATATATAGGACGCGTTATAGGACGGTACGACCAGAAGAACCTTCCTCCACACGTGATCCGCACCGACACGTGCTGTCTCAGGGTCGAGTTCCAGACCGGATGTTGTGAGCCAGAAAGCGCAGGGTTCACAGGGTTTAAGGCCTCCTACAAGTTCACAATCTGTAAGCATCATGATGGTCAAATTTAGGTTTGCACTGGTACCCCTGTTTTGTACTCCATGTGGTTAACTAACCACCAAGTTTTAAGCCAGTGATCTGTCTACCAATTCTTCACAAGACATCGTTACTCCACAGAAAGGAGCACCGCCAGCGTACAAAGCAATGAAAACGATTTCCTTGGCTGTCTTTGTAAAATAATATTAATTAGGCAATTCGGACAATTTTAATCAAACATCGTGTTTTCATAGCCCTTTACTCGTGCAGTTACAGTCTAACGCCACTTCTTTAGCGTTAGCCTCATTGGCTTAACATTACACCGTTATGTCGGTGCGTTAAGGGTTATAAAAATCGTGCTTTTAACTTTACTGATTACTTTATTTTCAGCCCCCAGTAAGGGTAGAAGAGTATCATGTACGGAAGATAAGATATACAACCAGCTGTGTAACGGAGAGTGCATACCCGAGGCCTGGGATTGTCGTAAGTACACATGAAATTATAGATTTCTACTAATTGCTGACACATTGAAAATAATCCATTGATGTCAAAGGCATTTTTGATAACATCCCACGCATACTTGAACGTATTGTTTCAGTTGTGTTCATGCGTCTGTATATATTTGTCTGTTTGTTCTCTGTTCCAGTTGTGCCTCTGCATGCTTCGACTTCTTATTTGGCATGTCACAAATAGAGGGTCACAGTGCTAAAAATATAGTTTGTTATATAGTTGACATTTTACCCCATTACTGATGTTTGAAGCCATGTCAATATCTAGGTCAGGGTCATTCCAAGGTCAAGGTCGTATGAAGGTCAAGGCTGAGATCAAATATTGACATTATTCAGTTTTCTTCATACTTAAGTGATAATTCAGTAAAAGGAGTGTGGGCCTCCACACTGAGGGCTTTCTTGTTTTGATGCTTTTCTTGTTTTTGAGAAAATTAGCATCATATTGTTTGGTTTACTAGACGCCCACCAGGTTAGTAAAGCCATCCGAATCTCAATAAAAGTTTGATATGATGTGGAATACACTCTGGCAATAGAGCAGCCAACCACTTGACCGAGTGCAAGGCTGTATCTTACTGATAATGGATCTTCGTCTAAAACGGTGGCGCGCACAACAATAATATTTAGCCGCACTTAATTTGCACAATATTCTTCTGGCTCAACTGTTTCTTTATCGTCGTCCAGGTGGGTGAATGGACGAGTTTCACCGTGGTGTGTTGTTGGTGCCGGAGATTTTCGAAATTAAGTCATTAAATCATTGTGATAAATTGTTCAACTATAGAAAGTCACAACCAGCTACCTGCTGACAGTAAAGAGTACATGCATTGGCATTTTTCTTCCTTGCCGACTGTAAGTCATTTACATGAAGCTGTTTTGTCTGTACAGGCTGCAATACACTCCAGCACATGCGTATCGCAGTCTTCAATTAGTCTTGCTAACACTTTTGTTGCGAAGTGACTTTTTCTTTGAAAATAGATAGTGAAGGGTTAACTTCACAATCCATATTGGAATAGCATTGGGTTATTGATTTGTGCCTAGATCATTCTATTCAAAGCAAATAGTATTTCTTTCAGTCAGAGGAGACCAAATTCCCTGTCCACCTTGGTTCCAGTTGATTTGTTATGGATTTGATGCAGTGATTTCAGTCACAGGCAGCTGAATCTGCCTGTATCTGGTGCCTGGAGGTCCCAGTTACATACCCTAATTGTCCTTATATGGTCACATGCATAGAAACTGCGTTTCTAAGGAGAAATGCTTTTGTAGGGGTCCAACATGATTATTGGTCATGTGTGGCTCTTCTCCAGTTCATTGGTCAAAATCCACCAGTACATCAAGTGCATTGGGCACAAAAGGATTATCCAGGGTATATCTGTCCAGTCCAATCCATATTTGGTAATGCCACATGGTCATTAGTGAGGTGATGGAACTTTCCTCCCCATATATGATAATGTCACATGGCCATGCCACATGGTCTGACCAGTGGGCACCCAAGCCCCTCACTTCTGGTCAATGCTCAGCCCTGTTCACATCTCAGGGGCAAC
>JBCAUI010526531.1:0-11577 GCA_038406195.1 Haplosyllis anthogorgicola | reverse complement strand
AGATATCCAGTTGACATCCTGTATGTGGGGCATAAACTGGAAGACCTTGTAGTTAACTTGTAGTTAACAAGTATCATGTATCTAAGTCATAAATTCAAACACCCAGTGATACAGTGTGCAGGCAAATTTTAATTGTGTGTGTGCGTGTATGGTGCGTGTGTTTTCTTTAAATCAGCACAGGTCCCATGGACCTATTTTTCAGTTAACCGCTTTAATGCACAGTGATGATGGACTAAAATAATTTCTGAACCAATGAGTTACTGAACCTTGATTCTAATCAGTCGCACTGAGTGCATTGTTAACCGTCTTAACCGAACTGTTTGCAAAACAGAGAAATAACGGTTTTATCAATAAACACGTGTTTATTTTCTGCAGGTCGCTGCACGTGGTCTGGACATCTACAACGTGCGCCACGTTATTAACTTCGATCTGCCGAGCGACATTGAGGAATATGTGCATCGTATTGGAAGAACTGGTCGTGTCGGCAATCTCGGTAAGTTACGGCAACGGTTGTTTCACGCGATGCAGTACAATGTGTAAATGTCAAAACTCATAGAAGATTCATCTCGTGTTGAGCTGCACCTTTTATTGTACGTTTGTCATTTATTTGATACGTCACTGTTAAAAATATAAATCGTGCGACGTAAATTTGGAGTTGACAGATAATAGTGAACCACAGTTGTTACTCAAATAATATTTTTCTTTATCATGTAAATGTTATGAAGAGTTATGCTTTAAATTAAGGAACCTGAACGCTTTGTTTATAGGTCTCGCCACATCATTCTTCAATGATAAGAACAAGAACATTGTGCGCGACCTGGTGAACCTGCTGTGTGAGGCGAAACAAGAGGTGCCGTCGTGGATAGAATCCATTGCTTACGAGGCGCGCCAATCCGGAGGAAGGCGCCCACAGAACAAGAGGTTTATATTCATTTTATCTTTCTTAATACCAGCAATTTACTGTGCGAGTGAAGGGCTGTCACTTGTAATTGAAAAAAATAACAGACCTGGAAAACTAAGGGGTATTTTAGTGATTGTGTGAGATTGGACGTATGTGAAGACAGATTTGGTCAAAGGATACATAGACGTGTAAGCAAGTTGATGGCATCCGAGTAGCGCTCCAGTTGCCACAGCTCGATTATATCGGTGAAAACGCAAAATGATGATTCATATCAATTAAATGTCTGAACCAATGAGTTCAAGGAAACCTTGATATATTGTGATAATTATCTGATTGTGTTCCACCGTAACTTAAACGAACGTATACGACGTAATTAAAAATTTGTGTGGATGATAACAATTCTATTAAATTTGTTACAGATTTGGAAGCGGAGGATTCGGAGGCAGAGATTACCGTCAAGTTAACCGTGGACCCCCGAAACCCAACCCGATGCAGAACTTCGGCGCTGCCCAGATGCCATATGGGTTCCACCCTGCTGCTGCCACAGGTTATGGAGGATCTTACGGGGGCTCATACACTACTTCAGCACCCTCTGTTAACGCCCCAGACTGGTGGGGAAGCTAAGCTGATTGGCTAACCACCTGCAGTGAGAGTGGCGCACTACGCCGTGACGTAACTCCTCTGCCGTCGCCGCTGATGACGTAACTGACTATCGCCATTATATTATAAGACACTCGTACAACCACATTGACTATTATGTACTTCACAGAAGGTAACAGATCTACAACAAGAACAACAACAAGAAACCAACAGAAAAGCTGGGTATTTATATATATCTTGTATACATTTTGTGTTTTACTGCAACTGGTGAATTTATGTACACGCATACGTTACACTATTAAGTGTAGGAAAACTGAAACAGAAACTTAACCAAGAAAGCAAGAATCAACTTGGGCTCCAAACTTCTTTGCCCAAGAATCGCATTTTTAAGCAGAAAACAAATCAAAAGATGTCTGTGACGCAAATTGTGAGCATATTCTCTAAAAGATGTAAGAACTGACATCTTTTTGTGCTGGGTTATATATACCGTGACGAAACTCAATAACAATCTGTGACCAATTATTTATTTGTTCTTTTAGAAACCGTCGTGATTTTTCACAAAGTTTGTAAATTTACTTTGAATTTGCCTTGTGTGCCAAAAAACCGTTCACAAGTGTGAGTTAAACATCGAAGTTAATGATAATTACGGATTTCATAGATAGTACGTCTGCTGGGCGAGAGTCGAATCTTGCCCGTAATGAGTGGACTTAAAAAATACACGAACCAAAGTAAAAACGGTGGAACTATTACTTGCGAACTTGCCATTAATGATTTGATAGCCTGATCAGTGAATTGCAGGCTTTGCACATTAACACTACGCATTTTACAAACTACATAGTGTGGTGTGTGCGCTGTCTTTCAAATGGCAGGATAGATATTTGTTTCCACCCAGTAGATGCTAATTTTCAATATACTTAAAAACTGTTTTGTTTTAAAGCTGGACAGAAAAGCTGTTTTGAGTGAAAAAGATATGACTGTCTCAGTTTAAAAACGTTTCAATTCAATATCTAGTCAGAGTGCCAAGCAGAGCATGAGTCATGTTGCTATGAAAATAATTGTCATGTGTTTTTTTGTCGTTTGACTCGAAATGTCGAATGTGCTGTATGTTATGACACATGAAAAAACGACACATTGACGAAACGTAACGATATTTACAATGTAACTCTGACTACTGTTGTTTTAAACAGTGTCGATTTAAACTTTAGTAGGAAATACAATAAAATGAGCCTGGTGCGAACACAAAAAACGATAATGGTATATAACTTGAAGAAGAAATGAAAAATGTTCACAGGTTACAGCGTTACAGATGTTTTTATTTTTAGTTTAGAAAAGTGTGCAATTTCCAAACTTGGTGACATGTTCGAGTTGTTGGAAATTAACATTAAAAAATGAAACAAGCGAACTTGTGAAGACGTTTCGAACGTGTTACGAAGTTTGGACGTTGTGTATTTTGAGTTTAGTATTCAAGAGTCCTTTGTTTCCCTTGCTGGTTCGTCTAGATAACTTCTTCATATTATTATTATATCCTTGTTATTAATTATAAGTTTAGATACGGATATCTTGTTTATTGTGCTTCAATTCATTTGGTATTGTTAGTGAATTAGACTGTAGAAAAAGCGTATAATACGTATAAAGGAACTTTTCTTATTGTATAATATAAGTGTTCTTTTCACTGAAACGGTAAAAACAAGATGTGATGTGCCTTCCAGTGTATGTTAAGGGAGGTCACTATTTTTTTCAGACTTCAAGTAGTTAAGATGATGATAATAGGTAATGATTATTGATTATTGAAGGGTGAAGTCTGTATTCACCACAATGTATAAAGTTAACCACTGTTAGTTATGTGCGTGTGTGATGTGGGTAATAGCGGGGGTTTTTTTTCCACCTTTTTGTATTTTATGGCTGTAAACCGAAGTCTGGCGGAACTTGTCAGTCAGGCTCTGGTGTTTTGTTGTATAAAAAACAAGCTTAATTAATTATTATAAAAATGTACTTATTGCAGGCATAAATTGCATTTGAATTCTGTTTTGATGGATTGAGTAATTAATGTAAGACTTGGCGCAATGTATGACTGCAATGAGAAGAAAAAAATCGAATTACTGGGTTTATGATATATAACTAATTATGCAGGGGACTCAAAGGACGTTTATTTGCTTCTAAGGCCCAGTTTGTATTGTTACCTCTGTGCTTCCAAGAAATCGGATTTTCCTGCAATAACTAAGTGTGCGCGAATGTTTAAGATGAACATTTTTGAGTACTACATGTATTTAAGTCCTACTTTCGTACTTATGGGACATTGAAGAAATGCGCAGATCATTTGCAGGGAAATGTGATACACTGAAGATAATTATACTGTTGAATAAGGGAGTACATACAATGATAACTATTAGAATCAGGCATTGCCGGTATGTATAAGACGTATATACTATAATAACAAAAAAGTAGGTAATGCTGTTGTGTTTATTCAGAAACAGCCTTGAAAAATGTACTAAAATAGCCAGACAAAGGTGTGATGAGTGAAACATTGCTTTGATCCGGGGAACATACGCTGTAATATTGTGTTAGGGTGTTATGATGCCGTCCTCGCGCGACTACTACTGTACTACAACTACTAGTTCATATGAATATAGTTAAGAATCTGGGTTTTTTTGAAAGCTGTCAAATCACTGTACGAGCTGGCTGATTGTTACAATGATGAACCCATAATTTGCACAATTCTTGCTATTCCCAACGACGACAATGTAACAGTGACGGTTTTGTTTGTTTCTAACCTATTTATGGGTATCGGGTGACGATCAGCCGTGCACTTTCTTTCTACAGAGTGTTCGTACCACTTGCGTGGTGTAATATCAAACTGAATTTGCTGCCTGTGATAATGAATGTAACATTTGAGTTTATTAATCGCGCTGTAATGAATGTTTGGATTCGGTGCAGTATGGATAAGCTATTGCGCCACGTTCAAATACGTTATAGCCGTGTGTGCGGACTGTATTTTGCACAACTTTTTTGAAAGACACTCCAAACTAAGACAGTTTGCTGATGTCGCGAGATTTTGCCTTTATCCGTGTCAATTCCCGAAATACGCACATGTGATTATTGTTATTTTAACTCTAGCTGTTCACGTCAATCCCAAACGTAACGCAACGACAAAGGATTATCAATCACAGGTAGCAAATGACATCTTTTTATATGTTAAAGTAAATGCGCAAGTTTCTAAATATGTCCCATTCGGTCAAAATGCAGAGAATTCCTTATTGTGGGTAATTTACACATGTTGTACACTTAAAACTTGTATGTTTATCGCCATTCCAAGATAAAATAGTAAAATTTATAAATCGGGTACACGTTTAGGGTATGGTTTAAAGTACCCGAATTATTCGAGGTGCCAATAAGCGTATAATATACATGAACAGATTCGTTATGTGAGCGAGCACCTTCGCACGACTTGACGCTTGGCAAGAAAAACGGGTTTGAGGCGCCGCACTACTTATTAATCATTCCATGCCTTTCCGTACTACATGTGTAGGATATAGAGGTTACATGAAGAAACGATGCTCAAATGTGTTAGCAAATTGGCAGTATGTCTTACATACATACATGTAGGCGTTAGTTGCGTAAATGATTATTTTTGTTGTATCTCTGTATGATCTATGACACTTTTTATACGTACTTGCTGAAACTAAAAATACGTAAGACAAAATGGTACTAAAAATCATTAAAAAAGAGTATGATTCCAAGTGCGCCTTTTTACAAAAATGAATGGGTGTTACAAGTGATGTAGATCATACATACAGAACGTGCTTCACACATCTTAAATATCATTTTGGAGAAAGATCTGATGCCTTATTTTCCGGCTTATTAATCGATCATATAATAATAACAGCCTTTTAGAAGTACTTGTAAACTCCAGACCAAATCCTGTAACATAGCTGCTGATGGGGTAGATTTTTCAACTTGGAATTTTAGATGGTTAAACAGTTCACATTGCGCAAGATAATGCGAGAATAGGACCTCTTCCATTTTCTGTTGAATTGACTTGGCGCACACATTTTGACGCATGAATTGTAATTATACCAGAAAAAGCCAAAATTCGTCTTAAATCCACGCACAACTGTTTGAATAGGTTTTGCCTGAATGTGTAGAGTTTATTACGTACATGTGCGAGTAACGTGTTTGTGATTTAAATGCTGACTGCTTCTCAACTAAACCACTTGATTATTATTACTAAGATGTTTGGGTTCATTTGCGCATTTTGGACTTTGGTGGCACATGGACATTTAAGACTTTGACTGTGATATACATACAGAAGTGTTCACTGTTCTAAACGTTTACAAACAAACCCATTATAGTTGACCTTGACCTTGCTAAGGTGCGCAACTCACTTATCATGACAAATTCATGTGCACAAGAAATTATGTTTCAAGACATGGTCAAGTGTACATAGCAAATTATTCAACTGAAAATGTAATGAAAATCGCATAAATGGAGCTTTAAACGCATGGACACATTTATTCCTAGTGTGTTCCCTATTTGTATTTTTGTATTAGCTGAAATGTGAACTGTTGATTGAGAGAAATATTCCGAAGAAGCCAAAACGTGTTGAAAGAGAATTGATGGTAGAGGGAAAAAACGTTCATAATGGTGCTACACTTACAATGATGTTGAGTGCTGCGCTAACATTGTTTAATTTCAATCTTGCCATGAATTTGTGGTTTAAACCGCGAGAAAGGTGCTTCTACTTTGTATTTGAAAATTTGCAAGCAAGGATAACTGCTAGGTCACGCCCCATCAGCATTAATATTATTACGAAACAATTGTGACGAAAAATTCTACAGAGTAACATAAAACAATGCGCACAAACAGCTGTTCTTGTTCGATTCTGTGCACATTGCACAATTACGAACAAAAATGTGCTAAACTAGTAGAATGTGTACATGTGTTCGATTCTGTGCGCCTTACACAAAACAGTACATGTACACATACACACAGCTGTGAAACCTTGTAATCGCCTTCCTGTGATAAAATTAATATCAAAATGTTCAGTGTTGATTACTGCAGTGCTAAACAAGGCAAAGATGGTTGCGCCACACACTGGGCGCACAGCCATTGTAAGTGATAACAATTGATACTGAATGATTTGTACACAAGTGATTCATTAATCAGATCTTTTTGCTTTAAACATACCGTGCATGATTTAAGATGTACAAAAAGGAAGAAACTGCCACACGTTTATTATTTTTATTAACTGTTATTATTGTTTTACTGTAATTCGTGCGCTGATCATTTGTACCCAACATTACGAAACACTAGTCATCCGTATTTAAGCAGGCATGGGCATTAAGGCAGGGGAAGCATGCATTATATCAAACAGGGTACATTAAAGTGGAATACCACAGTGCGACAGTAGGAAAAACATGTTGCAAAAAGCTTGTAATTTTTGCACATTTTCCAAATTCTTGTGAAAACTTAGATGTTGATCATCTGATAATACTTCTACTGGTTGGCACTGTGTAGCCTATGGTGTATTTAAAAGTTGCGCATATGTTTTCCCCGTGGATAAAATCTTAAGACGGATACGACTGATGAGCGCATGCGATTATCAAACGAACAAAAAGATCTCACATAAACGGAACTAATTATTAGTTTATATTAATAAACCTAACACATTGCGCAAGGGAGTCTCTGCACATATCAAAATGGGATATTATTGATGATAATATTTTATTAGGAGTACTATTTATTTGTTTGAGGGGAATGTTTTCTAGATGTACTTTACAAATTGACTGTTTCGGTAAATGTTCTATTGTACACTTCCGTTACACGTGGTGACCACAATGCATTTAAATCATGTGTGCATTCAAACAATGAATGTGTGCATGTGTGCATTCAAACAATGTATGTGCGCATTCAAACAATGTATGTGTGCATTTAAACAATGTATGTGTGCATTCAAACAATGTATGAGTGCATGTGCGCATTCAAACAATGTATGTGTGCATGTGCGCATTCAAACAATGTATATGAGTGCATGTGCACATTCAAACAATTATGTGTGCATGTGCGCATTCAAACAATGTGTGTGCACAATGTCCCAAGATTGAGATGGGATATTGAAGGGTTGCTGTAAATGTACTGTGAACTATCTGGAAAACATTCATGTATTCCTCTTTGGAGTGGGTCATGATGGCGCAAAAAATTGTGCATTTCTATGTAAAAGTTCATATATGGTCAGATCACTGATCCAAAAACTGCTTTTTTAGGGGACACATTTAATGGACATGTGCTGTTTTAAAGGGAAGTTCTTTGTACATTACATCAGAAATAGAGAACATTACGGGTTTTTTGAGAAACTTTGAAATGAAATGAAACAATTTGTAAAGTAACTATTGTACATTCCTCGGCTATTTATTATTATTATAATTTTATTTTGTATTTATGCATTCAGGAAAACAGTCTTATTACATTACATTGCTATGGTTTTATACTTTTTTGAGCAATTTAATGAGGATTCAATTAATCTGCTCAAGCTGCACGTGAAAAGGAGAAAAAAAAAACGTCGAAAAGAAATTATAAAACACAAAGTGGGCAACTTTTCATGATATATATTGTATGTGTATATTATTATTGGACGGCATTTTCACAACCTTTTTGAAAAGTGGATTTTTATACAAAAAAAAAAAAGCAACAAAATAGTCTGGCTATAAAGAAAAAAATAACAGTATATTTTGTACATTATTGTCAAGGAAAAAAAAGGCACATTGGAAAAAATATGTAAGTGGAAAAAAAAGTGCCAGAAGAACTGGACAAATGTGGTTGTATGAATAATAAAGGTTTTTGCAATCATTTAAAAACGAAACTTTCGTTCTTGTTTATTCGAACTGGATTTCATGAGATGGCCGGTGAGGTGCCAAAAGCACACAAGAAAAACGTATTGAATTTTAAATAGGGCTGAGACGACTAGTCTAGACTAGTCGATAGTCGAGTTTTATGTTTCGACTAGCAAATCGCTAGTCTATGTCTATTTCCTTGTAAGGTAAATGGCCAAAAAATGGTCATCAATTACATTAATTGACAATATTTGGACCTCAAAATAGTACAATATAAGAAAATGTGTGTGTGATCTATCACATGAACAATGTTCTTAACAATTGAAAATTCATTAAATGTGTGTGTGTGTGTTATATCTGGGTCTCCATACATGTATTATGCAGACATTTGAACTGCTTTGACTTAACAAATAACAGTAGTTTGCACCCAGCCCTAATTTTAAACAGGTTAATCGAATTTGCAAAGGACTACAGGTTTATCGTCTTTATTTTAATCCCGAAGAAAATTTATCCCAATACTGTAGGCCATGGTCTATGAATTAAATGAAAATAAATGTCAAAGAATATGTTCATTTTTTGTGGCTTCTATCAGCAAGAGTCTAAAACTGAATGGACAGTTATATTACAGTATTATTAAATCGCTTTATCACATGAATGACATGTCGACCATACCTTGCCATACTCCGCAGTGTAGTGGTTAGCGTTGTAGCAGTCTCAGATATGCGCCGGTCTCGGTTTCGCGCCGCGTAACCAGGCCCTGGATGGGTTACGTGCGGCGCGTATTCAGTCCTAGGACTCATTACGACCCCTGGGCTCAGCTAGGCACTGCTAATTAAAGTTTAAACTTGAATTTAAAATATTAAAAATAAACTATTGACACCTAATTTACTATTGTTTTCTATTCAGATCACCGAAAACAAGAAATTCTTGGGTGTACACTTATATCAATTCTTGGGTGTACACTTATATCAATTCTTGGGTGTACACTTATATCAATTCTTGGTTGTTCCTGTTTTTTCCACACAAATGTTGCCCAAACTACTCCGCCCTATTCTGCGTGCGCTGTTCCAAGATTGACCCACTTGTGGGTGCGTGCGAGTACCACCATGGCAGATCATATCCTGCCTCGTGTAGACCTCCAGTTTAGTGATTTTTTTCAACTAATCCCAGAAAGAGAAGCTGTCAACTTAATCAATTCCAATGAAAGACTTCAAGAATTCGATCTCGCCCTCCATGTAGTATTATTACCACTGTTCACCCATGAATTTCCTTATTCAAATCCATTTATATTTGATCAAAAAACCTGAATTTAAAACCACAAAACTCAAAAACCATTTTTTTTCCTTTTCAGCGTCATTGTTCATTTGAATACTCCGACCTCATCTTTCACATTTTTGGTCACTACACAAAGCAAGATGAAGGATCTGTTCATAAACGGTTAGTTCAATATATTCGCAAGAAATATGATGCTGTACAAGAACATGCTCAAGAGTATTTGGAGCGAAAAGGTTTGGATCTGGATCAGTATTTGGAATACATCAGTGTCTCTAGAAACAAAGGAGATGAGTTGTCTATTTATCTGTGCGGGCATATGACTTGAATACAATATGCAATTATTGGCAGAACCAAAGTATGGTATTCCCATACTAATGATCCTGAATTCAGCCACCCACGTGAGTGTACAATATGACTTGTTTATCTTGGACAGAATACTTTTCAGGACACAAAGGACCCAAAGCCATCTCACCCCCACCCCCACCCCATTACTGAGTAACCCCCAACCACCCATCTGACGTAAAAAAAACCAGCCCAGAAATGGACCCGGATTATCTTGCAGACATTGACTTTGAATCCAGAAGGTACAATCTTCGTTCAGGTCCTGCTGGACAGAAGTCAGAATCCGGATCTGATTCCTCTTCAGAGGAATCACATCATACTCCACCTGGAATGCCACCTCCAAAACCAGCCAAACACCAATGCTGGAGGAGGAAAAACAAAACAGTTATTTACATGTAAAGCCCAAGGCCTTTTTTATTCGTCGACGATGTAAGCACACTACCAAGAGATGTAATTTGTGTAGTAAAACATTCGGCAGCCAGAAGCAGTTGAATGACCATCATGTGTACAACCATGAATCGTACAAGTACATGTGTTCTAAAAGGCTGTGCTCAAAAACATACACCAGTAATGTCACTTTAAAGAAGCATTTAAGGTCACATGAACCTCCAGCATTCAGGTGTGATCATTGTGCAAAAGGATTCAGCTTCAAGTCGGAACTGATACTTCATCTTACTGTGCACATGGATGAAAAGCCACACAAATGCACTTATCCCCGGTGCAAGAAATCTTACAAAACCCTCCCTGAATACAGGAGACATGTTCAAACACACCATATCATACCTGGACAATATGTATGTGAAGAGTGTGATAAAAAACTAGACAACAACAAAGCTCTTAAAGAACATGCCAAACTGCACTCAACTGACATGACTGAATTTTGTAACTACTGCGATGCTTCATATAGGTGAAGTTCTCTACAAGCTCACATGACAGCAAAACATGGAATTATAACCCATCCAAAAGCTTCAATGTCCCCTGAGTATGACCTGACCAAACCAAGGCCTTCAGGCTCTCCCAAATATGACCCTGATGAACCTAAAGAACCAAGACCTTCAGGTTCTCTGGAATATAATCCTTATGAATGGTCAGATTCTACTGAGTTTTAACTGAGTTTTACGAAGGCAGTACGGAACTGAAAAAAAATCATCTGAACTGGAACTGAACTGTGGAAAATAATTTGTAAATCATCATTTATGATTAGAAAGTGATTTAAAAAAGGGAAAAACTCAAAAACAAATTAAAGCCCCAATCAAAATTAATGTAAATATGTGATTACATATTGATTGAAAATAAAACTGATTACATTAATTAAGAGTTTATTTATAAATAAATATACAAAAAATACAAAAAATTAGTGTACACCCAAAAATGGGAGAGATATATACATGTACATGTATGCCCAAGAATGTCTTTGTTAATTCATACCTATTACAGGTTCAAAGTGATTACCAGATTCATTTGCTATGTAAAATGCATTTTTGTGGATTTTTTATTGTTACCACTTGCTGGATACTGCTGCCATGAATTTAGAGTAAATACTACTACATCTTTCCCAGATAATTGAGCACAGGCAAAAATTTCAACCTCAGTAGCCCATGTACCATTTTTGTTCATCTTCTTTCTTTGTAC
>JBCAUI010526520.1:0-11579 GCA_038406195.1 Haplosyllis anthogorgicola | reverse complement strand
ATCGATATAAGTGGAACAATTAACATTGGGGTCAATGGAAGAAATTTGGCGTGGAAAAAAATATCGATATAAGCGGGGAGGAGTGTACTTGCATGCATTTTTAATGTGTCTTATTGGATGTTAATATATCATACATATCTGTCTTTATTTCTACAATTGAAAGAAATACAGTGGAAAAATCAACTCAAACACCCTGCCCAGTAGTGGGACAGGCCTGACCAGTACTGGGACAAGGGGTGCCCAGTAGTGGGACACCCATAAACTTACCTTCAAAGTAAAATTAAATTTATTTAAACAGTATTGCATTATAGTATGGCATTTCCTTTTAAATTTCCATCTTTTATTTTTATCTTTTTTTTCTATTTATTTATTTACTTAACTAGAGATAATTTTGTACAGCATGTACCATAAGTTATTTTACTTACTTTTACCTATTTTGTTCTGTTAGGGTTGTCTTTTTGTAGCTCCAGTTGTAACCATAATTTTTAACCAAATCACGTTTTGTATATAAAATTTTAGGGAATTTTTCCCTCTGATGCCATGTAAAATGTGATAAATATTGATTCCAATATGACTTGGAAATCAAGGTTAAAAAATGTCCCAGTACTGGGCATGGTACATAATACCATGCCCAGTGCTGGGACGCCCAATTGTGTGGATATGAAATAAATTGTTGATGAAATCTCAATTCAAAGTGGTTCATATATCCTTAAAGATTGTATTTCCTCATTCAAAGTCAAATTATGTTTGAAATTTTAAGATATATATCACTTGAAACATGGCTACCTCTCAGTTGAATTTCCAAGTGATGGTACATTTATTTTAAAAAAAATTAAACTTGACTTTTTCATTGACCATTTCAAGCAAGAAAGAAAGTGTGGATTTTTACCAAAGAATTTGGACAGACAAAGGAAGAGTTATACTTGAACACTGTGAAAATGGTATAGATTATGCTAATGCTTTTTCATAAAACGGGGAAAATAGCAATGGTGTCCCAGTACTGGTCAGGGTACTCTAATTACAATGAAGGTGACCGTGGAGAAACAGACTAACAACCAACATTATTATGTAATATACACACTGATAAAATTTTTGTTTCAAATTTAAAGAGAAATAGAACGAAATAAACAATGCCATGGCAGTGTTGCATGTGTGTAATTTCCTTGATACAATGTATGATCTCATGGCAGTGTTGCATGTGTGTATTTTCCTTGATACAATGTATGATGAGATCCAAATATAAAATTCCAAGCAAATAATCTGCATTAATAAGTAGAGGATCACTGTACCAAGATCCTATCAAGGTCACTATCAACACATTGCAGTTAATTACTGATTTAAGTGCATTGACAGAAAATGCCAAGCACAGTTGTTCAGTGTTTGCACTAAATTATCTTAGGATGTTCTCTAGTGGCTGAGGTGGAGATTTCTGTGTAAAAACTGTGTTATCTTTATTGTAGGTGACTCATAAGACCTATATCTTGGGCACCAAGGCTGCTGCTAATTACTGAAAGCAAATGTAGACTTTTGTGTGGTTACTAAAGCTGGACTCATGTTGGCAAAAACGAAAAGGCTGAGAATTCAACCTGATTCTACTGAAGTCCCAAGTAAGAAATAATTCATTGTATTCCTTTTTTCCAAATGTATACTTTGATTGCTGATATACTTCTGACTCATGTCTTGAAATATGTTAAAAAGTCTACGATGCTATCTATTTAAGTCTGAAACACTGTATGTAAGGGTCAGGAAAGGAATTATTTACCAAACAAGGAAGGGAAGACTGTAAAATGATTTCGAAGTGGCTCTTAAAAAAGGGAAAGGCTGGTATAATGAACAGGTGGATGACACCTATACAATATACGTTGTTTGATTTCAGGTTTCCAGAGATGATGCCAACAGAGAAATTTGGAGGGGTTACACTGGACAACAGCAGTGGTAATGATGCTGCGACAGTATTAGTACAGAGTGAAAAGCAGAACAAAGACGACTTTGTTGCTTGTCATGACGAAGAACAACAAGCAGGCACGGAAGATGAAAACGTTGGTTCCACCAGTGGTGTTTGCAGTGACCAAACCAGTGAAACGACACACAACAGTAAAACGTTTCGATGTCCAGTTTGTAGGAAGATCCACAGTTCTAGATCATCACTGAAGAGCCACGTCTCGAAGCATATCTTCAACGTCCCATTGTATCAATGTAAAGGCTGCAAAGTGCACTTCAATGATAAGAAGCGGCTTGTGAAGCACATTGGTCAGACGAACGAAGGCGGAAAAGGCTGTAGATATAGATACAACAGCTCTTATGTATGTGCTTTGTGCGGAAGGAGATTTGCAAAGAAAACTACTTGCGCTGAGCATATTGTGCACCATGATAGACTGGAACATGAATGTAAAACATGCCGCTGGTTATTTGAGACTTCGTACCGTGTCCGCGTACACAACTGCCTGTGGCATCTAACTCGATATGAAGCACAGTTTTGCAAGCTGAAACAAGAGAAGGAAAACACAGAGGATAACGTAGATTGTATCAAGACAGAGGAACCCACCGACAGGAAGTACAGATGTTGGGTTAAGAATTGCACAGACGTATTGAACAACTTTGAAGAACTAACAGCTCACATCAGAGAGGTGCACAGAATCGCAAGTCTTCCATGCAAAATATGTACCAGGTTCTTTAACAGCCAAGATGCTCTGGACAGTCATTTGAACAACCATAGTAACTTGAACTTTGTCTGTCGTCATGACGACTGTGGAGCACAGTATGAGAATTTTGGACAATTGCAATCTCATTATTTCACTCGACACCAAACAAAAATAGGTGTATCGGACGCAGACCTGTATCGACTAAACGGGGCTAAAAATTCTAACAAGACAAACGAAAACATTACGTCTGAAAGGCCAAAGAACAGCTGCAAAATTTGTAATCGTTTATTTAAAAGTGAAAATTTGCTTGAACACCATCTACAGAATCATGATAAGATGGTCCATGTGTGTCAACAAGCCAACTGTGGTTGGGCCTTTGAGACCCCTCAGCACTTGGGAGGCCATGTGTCTGCACACCGAAGCAAGGTTCGACAGAGCAATAGCCAAACAAGCCAGAGCAGCACAGACGGCTACAGTAATGTGCAAGATCAGCTAGAAGAAAAGAAGACCTCGATTGAGGAAAGCTATGTGTGGAAATGCACAGGGCGCAAGTGTAGTATATGTCATCGTTATTTCATCAATGACAAGGAACTTGAATACCATCAACAAAACCATGACAAAATGGTGCACGTCTGTCAACACAGTAACTGCGGATTTATGTACGAAGAGTTGGATCAGCTGCAGTGTCATTACGAAGTCCGTCACAATGCAGGAGCGAAAGAAAAAGAAAAGAGGCCACCAAAAGGTACTTGCAAATTGTGTAGTCGGTTCTTCAAAAGTGATAGTTTGCTTCAAGATCACATTCAGCGCCATGATGAAATGAGGTACATGTGCCCCCAAGGATGTGGGTTCATGTATGATGACTATAATTCATTATATAAGCACTGTTACGCTCACCACAAGATAACGCTCAGCAGAGCCAATGAACATACGTACCTCGTAGATAACACAACTATCCCACCAAATTCAGGAAAAGAGCACCTGCAAGGTGTGGAAGCTGCAGCCAAAGGGTACCTGGTGCCGAAGGGTACATGCAAATTATGTAACCGGTTCTTCCTAAGTGGCAGTTTGCTTCAAGATCACATTCAGCGCCATGATGAAATGAAGTACATATGCCCCCAGGGATGTGGATACATGTATGATAAGTTCGATGGGTTACAGAAACACTGCCATGCTCGCTACAAGCTGTTGCTCAGCATAGCCGATGAACATATGTACCTTATAGACAACACGAAAAGTCTCACGAATATCCCACCAAATTCCGGAAAAGAACGCCCGAAGAGTGCAAGATCGGCAGCCAATCGCACATGCAGATTGTGCAATCGACTTTTTAATACATTTGCGAAATTGGACTTTCACGTGAAGAATCATGACAAGATGAAGTATGCATGCGAACAAGGTTGCGGCTTCATGTATCAAAAATTTGAGATGTTGAGGAATCATTATTATGAGCGGCACAAAACTAGCATCTCAATTTTGGAAGAGGTCAAATACCTTATACCCGAGACTTCTAAGATTCCGGGCAACACATCAGAAAAGCATGAATTTGTGAATCAAGTTGGTGCAAGTAACTCACAAGATACGGTTGAATACGAGAGTGCAGAGACTTTAAAGGGGAAACGAGGTAGTCGTGTGGAGCGCACGTGCAATATCTGCAACCGTTACTTCAAAAATGATGAAGGGATTGAGAATCATTTGAAAAATCATGATAAGGTAAAGTACAAATGTCAGCATGGTTGCGGTTACATGTATCAGAAATTTGACCGGTTGAAATCCCACTGCTGGGACAAACACAGTGTAGAAATTTCATCAAAGAACAAACCGACTTACAGTATGGAGGGAAGCAAGGGGATCTCGGCTGATGCCCCAACAAGGTCTTGTTCCATATGCAAGCGCAAGTTCAAAAAGGGGAAGGAATGTGCAGCACACGTGCAGCGGCATGATAAAATGTTCTACAGGTGTCACCACTGTAAATGGATGTATGAAGAGAATGAATTTAGGCCACTGCAAAAGCATTACAGTCGCCGACATGGAACAGATATAACTAAGGCTGATGAAGAACAGTGCAAGATAGATCGTGATAAAGTGGTGGTAACAGGAGTTGCAATAATGTTGAAAGTTACGTCATGTGCCATATGCGAGCGAAAATTCCACATGGAGGAAAGGTGTGCACAGCATGTGCAGAACCATGCCAAGATGGTGTTTAAGTGTCTGCAGTGCGGCTGGATGTACGAAGACTTTGAGTCGCTGCGAGGCCACTATTTCCGACGACATGAAACTAGTATATCCATAACGAATGAAAGGCAGTACAAAGTTGATCCTGGTGAAACAGTATCAGAGGCAGATGCAGAAAACAAAGTTGAAGGAGAAATAGTAGTAACAGAGGCAGATATGCAATACAAAGTTGATACCAGTGAGACAATACCAATAGCCAATACAGAATGGGAGCGCATTTGCCCAGAATGCAACCGTCCTTTAAACTCAAAAGAAAAGTGCCTGCGCCATATTGAAAATCACTGCAATATGGTGTATGCATGTGAGTATTGTGGATGGTTGTTTGAAAGGTTCCATACGCTGTCGTTGCACTACAACAGACACCATGACACGAAGATAAGCAAATCCGATGAAGAACGATACAAAATTAACCAAAATGGAACCGAAGCACCAAAGCCACAGTGCGCAACTTGCCGCCGTAAATTTATGACAGAAGAAAACTGTGCACTTCATGTTGCCTGTCATGATGGTATGATGTACGCATGCGAACATTGTGGATACATGTACTTGGAGGAAGAGTTCAATACATTGTACTTCCATTACCGCCAAGCACATGATACCACCATAAGTAAAGCTGATGAACATCGGTACAAAATAAATACGGAAGAAATTGGCCCAAACGAGACCATAGAACAAAGCATGAAATGCCCTACCAGCGATCGTATGTTTAAAACGGAAGACGACTGTGCTCAACATGTTGCAAATCATGGCAATATGGTGTACGTATGTGAGCACTGTGGCTGGCTCTTTGAAGACTTCGGTACCCTACAGCAGCATTATTGCGATCACCATGGTACAGAAATAAGCAAAGCTGATGAAAAACGGTACAAAATCCCTCCAAATGAAACGCCCGACATACAGTGTCCAACTTGCAACCGTACATTTGAGACGAAAGACAAATGTGCACAGCACGTTGTAAGTCACAATGATATGGTGTACACATGCGAGCATTGTGGCTATTTATATTTGGAGGGAGAGTTTAATACATTGTATTTTCATTACCAACAAGTGCATGATACCAGTTTACTTAAAATTGATGAAAATCGTTACAAGCTTAACCGAAATGAAACTGAAGCATCCAGCAAGCAGTGTCCAACTTGCAACCGCAAATTTAAATCAAAGGGAATCTGCGCCCAGCACATTGCGAATCATAATGATATGGTGTACACATGTGAGCAATGTGGTTATTTGTACATGGAGGAAGAGTTTAGTGCATTGTATTTCCATTACCGTGGTATACATGACACAAACATAAGTAAAGCTAGTAAAAATCAGTACAAAATAAACCGAAATGGAACTGATGAAGTCAGCAGGCAGTGCCCAACTTGCAACCGCAAGTTTAAAACAGAAGAAAGCTGTGCCCAGCACATTGCGAATCATAATGATATGGTGTACACATGTGAGCAATGTGGATATTGGTACATGGAGGAAGAGTTCAGTGCATTGTATTTCCATTATCGTAAAGTACATGGCACTAACATAAGTAAAGCTGATGACGATCAGTACAAAATAAACCCGAATAAAGCCGAAGCACCCAAACCAAATGAAACAGAGACATCCAAACAACAATGCCCAACTTGCAACCGTAAATTTAAGACAGAAGATAAATGCGCACAGCATATTGCACATCATGATGACATGGTATACACATGCGAACATTGCAGCTATTGTTATTTGGAAGAAGAGTTTCATGTGTTGTATTGTCATTACCACGACGCACATGACACGAAGATAAGTAGCTCTGAGGAAGCTCGGTACAGAATTACCCGGAATAGAACCGAAACACCCAAGGAAAGTGGAACTGAATCATTCAAACTACAGTGTCCAACTTGCAATCGTAAATTTGTGACAGAAAACAAATGCACCCAGCATGTAACAAATCATGACGACATGGTGTACAAATGCGAACGTTGCAGCTATTGTTATTTGGAAGCCGAGTTTCATCTATTGTATTTCCATTCTCGCCAAGTGCATGATACCAAAATAAGCAAGTCTGATGAAGATCGGTACAAAATTAACCGAAATGGAACCGAAACTCCCAAGGAAAGTGGAACCGAGTCATCCAAACTACAGTGTCCAACTTGCAATCGGAAATTTATGACAGAAGAAAACTGCACAGAGCATGTTGGAAATCACAGTAACATGGTGTATGCATGCGAACATTGTGGCTATTTGTATTTGGAAGAAGAGTTTAGTGCGTTGTATCGACATTACCGCCAAGTGCATGATACCAGCATAAGTAAAGGTGATGAAGATCAGTTCAGAATTGACGGAAACCTTAACGAAACCAGAGCACAGAGCCTAAAATGCCCAACCTGCAACCGTGTATTTAAAGTGGAAGAAAGCTGTGCGCAACATGTTGCAAATCATGATGAAATGGTGTACACGTGTGAACATTGTGGATTTTGTTATTTGGAGGAAGAATTCACTAGTGCGTTGTATCAACATTACAGCCGACACCACGATACCAGCATAAGTAAAAGTGACAGAGAATGGTACAAGATTAAGCACAGTGGAGCCGACGTCATAGTTGGGACACTACAGTGTCCAACTTGCAGCCGTAAATTTAAAGCAGAAGGCAAGTTCGCCAAACATGTTGAAAGTCATGACGATATGGTGTATGTATGCGAGCATTGCGGATTTATGTACTCAGGCGACGAGTTTAATGCATTGTATTATCATTATTCCCATGTACACGCTACCAATATAACTAAATCTGATGAGAAACGGTACAAAATATGTCCTGACAAAACGTGGATGTGCAAGATCTGCAGCCGCGTGTTCGACAAGGAGAAGAAATTCAAAATTCATGTCGAAAATCACAGTGATTTGGCGTACAGGTGCCTGCAGTGTGGATGGATGTTTAAAAATTTCGACTTAGTGCAAAAACATCATTTGGCCGAACACAAAACAAGTATCAGTGCAAGCGACAAAGGATTGTATAAAATAAATTCCAAGAAGGGAAAAGGACGGATGGTGTGTCCAACATGCAAGGGCACGTTCAATGAGAAAGAAGCTTATGAGCAGCATGTTAAGAGTCATGGTAATATGCCATACAAGTGCCGTCATTGCGAGTGGGAGTGTGAGGGGTTCGAACTTCTGCGACGACACTATTCTGAAAAACATGGCATGAAAATTACCGTGCGTGATTGGGAAGACTACCAAGCAACAGTGAAAGTCGAGACAGAGTCGAAGCCGAAATCCCCAAGGGATCTCGTTCAGGATGAGCGCAAAGTTCACGAAGATCGAGTTCAGAGTGGTACGTGCACAAGGTACAAGTGCTTTCGCTGTAGTTCGTTGTTTGAAGAATTTCACAATTTACAAGAGCATTATTTGGATCAACATCACACAGAGATAAGCATCGATGCCGAGTCAATGTGTCTGGTGCAGATTCCAGTCTCGCCAGCTAAACCCCAGACCAAGAATGACACATATAGCGCACCAATGATTGATGATGATACCCCGACTACAAGTACTCAGGAACAGGCGCAGGAACTAGTGGAACAGAATACTGTTCCGTCGGGTAGTAACAAGAGGAAGAGGCTGTCAGAAGAAGAGGTAGTCGAGAAAATGAAGAAAAGAAGGAGAACGACAGAAGAGTATGGTGACGCATCAGAGGCAAATAATGACGTAGATGCGCCATCAGTTTCCATGTTAACCACGCCACCGTCAAAACAAAAAGTGTTTGTGAATGGTGATTCTCCTCGCAGGCTTTCCCCTGCAAATAAGGGACTTGGGTCTCCTTTTATCAAAATTACTCGCTTAGATGGTGAAATGATCAAGAAAATGTCGAGTCCAAGCAAGGAACCCAGCAAAGACACCTCATCAGGTTAAAATGGATCAGTTGAGGCAGTTAACTGAATAACTGACAGTGTTCGAAATAAATTTTGAAACCAGTCAGACCGAACTATAGTTGGTCATCTCAAATACAGTTCTGCTATTACTGTAATTGTAAATTGCCCTGAAGATTTTAAAATCTGTCAGGCGAATGCAAATTTATCCAGTCATTGTCGGACGTACTTGTCTTATTTTGAATACTGTTAATTAGTGACGATGGTACAATTACAATGATTATCAGGACGTCTTCATAAACTAAAGGCACCGCCCTTATTGCACCAACGATAAGGATGTAATGTTGAGACAATGAGGCTAATGCTCACGGGAAGCTCAATGCATGCTAAATGCACCAAAATTGGCGTGCATTTAGTTTATGAAGATTCGCAGAAAGATAGATAATAACTGATGAGTTTGAAAATTAAGCAGTAATTCTGTACATTGCTGTAATAATTTCTTGGAAGTACAGAAATCAGATACATGTAGTTTATGAAGATTCGCAGAAAGATAGATAATAACTTATGAGTTTGAAAATTAAGCAGTAATTCTGTACATTGCTGTAATAATTTCTTGAAAGTACAGAAATCAGATAGGTACCCCTTGTTAAAGGATCAGGAAGTTATTTTGTACGTTACAATGTTGTATTATGTAATGTCAAAAGGAAAATATGCTACAAAGTGATGCTATGCAATACTACATGTCAGAAATTAGTTGAGCTCTAACCAAAAAGTTGTTATTTTTTATTAAAACTGTAAATATCATTCCCGTAGTATGCTTTTCTTGTGCAAAGTTGTTCCCGCAGATAGATGTAGATATTAAACTCGATATTGTATTCATATATTTTGTAGTGTATACATGTATGTTTTAGCTATTGTCGTTTATTTGTTACCAATGTGCAGAAACTCATAAACATAGATGTTAAAGATATTAGACAAACAGTAAACATCCTTTGAGCGGCCGCTACGTTTTAGTTCATGATCTCTAATTGACTGAAAAGGGAAATGGCCAACAACACAACAAAAATAGTAAAAACTAAAAAATCTTAGGGAAATTTTCACTAGTCCGAAGTGGCCTGGAAAACGGGTGGCCTCTCAAAAGGAGGCTAACTGTACGATACTGGCTCAAATTATGACACCCTGGTTTTGAAAAATAAGTGGTAAAATAATCTTTGCTACAACACAAAATCCGGAATATGAATTCAAAATGAAATCTACACTGATTACAAGGTATTCAAGATTCACGGCGTCTGAAAGAAGCTACAGAGGGAACCACTTGTTAGAATATACAGTAGGACCTGTCTTGAACGGCATCCGTCTTGGGCCAGATTTTGCTATTTATGGCTGGATTACCCCAACATAAATTCTTAATATTCATCTTTATTGTATCTGTCTTGAACGGCATTCCTGTCATCAAGTGCATTCTAGTCGTTACAAAGTCAGGTGCCGCTCAAAACAGGTCTTACTGTATTTAAAAAAGATATGGCACCAACAAACGTTAAGTTTGGTAATATTTTCAATTAATGCACTCTCCATAATTTTTCGGTGTCATAATTAAGTACAGTATGGTTTTACACAATTTGCACTCTTATTATATCCTTGTGTGTACGTACATGCGTTTGCGCCATTTGGCAAACATAGGTGAATGTGGGTGTTTTAAAAATATTTTTTAATTAATGTAACAAATGTGAGAAATATAACAATTTTTGCGTTTTGCTTCTTCGCACACAAAAAGCATTTGGGTTGTGTTTAATTAAACTTGTAGAGGCAGTAAGCCAAATTAATATTCGCCTTTGACATGCTAAAAAATGTGATGTACCTTGTGCACTGCTTACATGTATCATACAGTTTAAACATGATTTGTATTGAAATTAATTCATCAATAGGTCTCTTATTCAAGAAGTGAAGTTGCTCGTTAAGATGAGAATTATATGTGTCTAATTATCAAGAAACTGTCAAGTGCCTTGTACATGTAAATACGTATCAGTGGATTGTACTTCAGATTAAGAAGAATATAAATTTTATTGAGTAAGAATCTCAAACTGCAGAAAGGTTTCGTCCTTTTGAAATGGAAAGATTTTAGTGGATGGTTCCTTAAGATAAACACTAGGAGATTTAATCCGAGATAAATACCACCGAAACGTAAAAATTAGCCATCAATTACATGTATATAAACTAAAAATTTACATAATTTGGGGGAAAAAAAGTCTCGGACACGCGCATTGGCAGATGTATAATGGGGTGCAGGAGCCCCTCCTCCCGGCCTCCAACCCCCCCCCCCCCCAAACTCCCATGGCCATATTTTTGTACTTTATTTTAATGGAGATTTTTGCAGTAAATCTTGAATTTTGGGGCAAAAGTAAGGGTGGTATCCCCTATCCCACCCATTACGCATCCGCTAATGACGAGTTGCTTCAATGAGAAACCTATTTGTGGCTGTGAATTGTTTTTGAAGGAATGTTGACTCGTAACAAGTTATCTGTATGTTTATCAGACACGCCAATTACATGTACCGTATCTGATCAAAATAAGATGCATGCTCTAATTAAGGTGCCCTTTTTGGGTTAATTCAAAGAATTCTGTTCTCATCATAGTGGACATCCATCGTCAACTTTTTTCGAGTTGGTAAGAAAGATGTTAGGAAAAATTTTGTTTTTCTTTCATGAAAGTACTTTTTGGCTCATTTGGCATATGCCAAAGAGCCCATAGAATCATGAAGTGTCCATTGTCCATTGTCGTTGGCGTTGTCATCGTCGTCTGCACAGTCATCCTGAGCACACTATTGATCATAGAGACTTCATATCATACAAACATATGCACCTATGTCCCATCT
>JBCAUI010526509.1:0-11579 GCA_038406195.1 Haplosyllis anthogorgicola | reverse complement strand
TCCCTCATGTTATTCCAATACAAATTGTGAAGATGACCCGTTACTATCTAGTTGAAATAAAAAGCCACTTCGCGACACGTTAATGCAAAGTCACAGAAACCAAACTTAACAAATACAACAATGCTTCAAGTTGCATTTGTAACCTTGTGAGAAGATACGATATGAATTGCTCCAAACACTGTTTTCATACCTGGAAGACACCTTGTGCATCAGCAGCTACTGCAGCATGTAATGGGCTTCTGCCCGAGTTATCTTGAGCATTGGGATCAGCACCAGCATCCAGTAACCTCTTTGCGGCATCAGCTCGAGCATAACGTGCAGCCAGATGCAGAGATGTTTCACCTGTGAAAAGTTTACAATTTAAATACCTTGTGTTTCCTGTTCTCTAAATCCTACCATTTTTAAATACATGCATACGAATAAAACGCGGAAGTAGCAATGGAACTTAAGGACTTGTAATTGAACCTTACCAGTTCTCTCAGTTTGTGCATGTATTCCTGCCCCATTGGTAATCAGATCTGTAATAATCGCTGCCGAACCATCATAACCCTCACCACTGCTGGCTGAACAACTTTCTGCTTCCTCTATACCCATGTCGATACCTCCACCATGGAATGATGCCAACATTAGGGGTGTAAATCCATCTGGCAATTGAAAAATTGTGAATAAGTGTATAATTTAAGTGTTTCGATATGTATTTTGCAGCAGTAACTTTTAAGCGTGCAGTAGTTTCTGAAGAAAAAAAAAGAATTTAATGGATGAAAGACATACCTGGTCCACGTACATCCACATCTCTCATGTCATCGCCCTGTGGAGGTGTAAGTGCTAACATGGACGGATTTGGATGGATGTTTGCCGCAACTAAATGTTCTTGAGTCCATGGTCTTGAATCCAGGTGGTCATAGCTTTCGGCTGTTAAGTCATGTCCATCATCCAGCTGTGAACAAAATATTCAGACTGTCAACAAATGCCAGCAAGAATGCAGATTCACTAGATGCAAATATTAAATAAGTGCCAAGAAGTTTGCTGTATTCAAACCTTGAATCTTTTCGCTTTTGGGTGATCCGGGGAACCTTCATCATCGCTCCAGCTTGAGGGTGGCATATAACCATTCATGGTTGTTCCATTCTCCTTGATATCAAGATCTTCCAACCGAGATTGGCGTGATCCTTTTACATCTCTGTAACAAAAGTTCCAAAAATACACAATGCTAAAAGAATACTGCAGTGTTGAATTTAACGCTAATAATGACGTGTATTAACTGCGGTTTTGTCTGTAATATCACCATGCTACTTACTTCAACTCTTGTCCATCAGGTACCCGTCTGGTTTTTGGTATTGCTCCACCCGCAGCTTCACTGGCAGAACTCCTACCAAATGAAAATCCTTCGGGGAACCATGTGGTCCCTCTTGCCCTCTTTCTTGCTACGGTTACAAGTACACCAACCAGCAATGTCACTATGATAATTAGCATTGCAGCAGCCAATACTATGTACAAAAGGTCTTTATTATCCTCTCCGGGGTCGGGAGGCGGTTGTTCCACTAAAATAAAGTACACATCTTATCAAATTAAATGCGACATGTAATCTATCTAAATACAAACTTGTGACATATGGTTAAAATAGTTACCTACGTTACCAGACTACTCTGATCCAATGTTAACATGTGTAAAACGGCAGCTTCAGCAATACTTACCCGATACCTTTTCCAGAGCATACTGAGGACTCACTTGTCCCTCTCTAGCAGCATATGCAACATACTCTGCTGCTTTGTCTGCCGTGTTGAAGCATTTCTCGAACTCGCGGTGACACATGGTATTGTCCAACTGAGTATAAACTTGTACTCTGTAAGTAGAAATAACCAGTTTTACACCTCGACGGTTGCAAAATATGCAAAGTTTTGGACAATTAACACAAATATTACTACAAGTTTAAAAAACTTACCTATCTGCAGCAGCTCTTTTTGTTCGAATGTTAAACCATCCGTCAACAAATCTCTTCACCCGACCTGCGCCACCATAGTACGGATACACCCTGTCTTTTCCATCAGAATCCTTTGCTATCATGAGAACAGTCCTCAACATGCTGCCCATGTCTCGAAGGAATGACGGTGCAATCTCATAAAACCTCTCCAGAGACATACCAAGGATAAACACAAGCAATCCTTCAGCATAATCAGGATCTTGTTTGGGTTCACAGTCCATTCCATCCCAATTACACTCAGCCGTGTTACAGCCTTCGTCACAATGTCCATCACCGTAATGATGCTGGCAGTATGTATCGTACAGTGGATTACACTCCTTCCTCTGCAAACAAACACCCAACAGATGCATTACGATGTGTTGACATCATATCATAAGTTAGAGAAGCAGAAATATACTTCAGTTGTTGCATTTATCTTTTGCTGCTGAAACGTAAGTTATGTACTGAACACCATGATTTTAAGTATCTAATATTTTACCTTCGGTTCACAGTCGAAACCATCAAAGAGACACTCTTCACTTGCACATGACTTGTCGCAGACACCGTCGTCGAATGTATGTGCACAAAACACTCCATGTGCATGCGCAGAACAGTTTTTATACGGAAGCCAGTACAGACTGCATTCTTGTTTGTCAAATTCACAAGCTAGCATATCACACTCATCCTATTTTTAAAACAAAATAAAATACTAAACATAATAGTGCTGACTTCGATCAGGTATTCTGCAGCATCTTGACAGCTACTCAAAAGTCATGAAATTAGTCAACAGACACCAGATGCTTGTAAGCATCTGTGCATACTAAAAGTCATCTACTTTGAAACCTTGTTCAGCTTTGAATTTGAATCTGAAAATGTACTCACATCGCATCTCCCGTTTCCGGCTTTCTCGTCACATCTGTTAATTATGCACTCATGTTTCTGCCTGTCTATCGACATCGGAGTCGTTGGAGCCGGTGTAGTAGGACGTCCTATTCCTCCAGTAAAGTGTACATCTGGTATTTCGCAATTGAATCCATTGTGCAGTGCAGGGCAGTGGCATTCGTAGTATCCTGTAGTACAAGAAAGAAACGCATATGACAAATTCCTATATTTTACAGCACTCCCGCTTTTTTCCATAAGGCCTATTCGGTAAAAAAAAACTATTCGGGAAATCTTATTACTTACCAATTTTATTAATGCATGTTCCACCCTCCTGGCATGGATTGGAGAGGCACTCATTCAAAGCGTCAAATTCACAGTGCACTCCAAGCGAACCGTGTGGGCAGTCACACGTGTAACCGTTCTCATCCGGTACACAAATACCCTGGTTTCTACAGGGCTGACTGTCACAGAAATCATTATCATACTGGCAAAGGTCTCCAGAGTAACCCTACAACGTTTAATAGTACATATTAAAACATACGCATGCATATCAGGTCCCTTTCTTATTTATCACTCTTGCATCTACAATACATAGAATAAACATCACGCACGATACAGGTGCCTGATGTGGTGCAATAGAAATTTTGTGTAATATTTTATCAATTTTAAGCACTTACCTCCATACACACACATATGGGTGCAGTGTTACCATTGGAGCAGCCAACAGCATTAATGCATGGATTTGACTTACAATAGTCAATTCTCAGCTCACAATGTCGGCCTTCCCAACCTGGATTACAGTCACATCTGGAAAGTAATGAAACATATCTTACAACAACAGAAAATTTTTCCTGATAATTTATTTAAATTATTTCGACGTGTCATTTCCATGTGTTCAATAAAGACTTTTTTCATATAATAAATACAAACCGGAAATCATTGACAAGCTGAACGCAGCTTTGAGTTCCCAATTCACTGCATGGATTCGACAGACACTCATTCACATCTCCCTCACAACGAGGACCAACATATCCAGGCGGGCATTGGCATTCATATCCACCAACCTGTAACAATCCATGTAGTATTAATACAACTGTGCAACACAGTAGAATGCGGTAGCTTGAGTAAACAGCAACAAACCTGGAAAAGCACACTTCTTTATCAACAACAGGGCTCACCTTATCTATACAAGTGCCGCCATGATGACAAGCAGTATTGAAACAGTCCGGTTCATCTATCTCGCACAACATTCCTTCAGTACCTTTCGGACACGAACAGCGGAAATCATCTATCATATCGTGGCAAATGCCGCCATTCTGACATGGCATAGTAGCACACTCATCTACATCGAATTCACAGTCCATTCCCTGTACATGAATCGAAGAGAACTGTTCTTCAGAATAATCACCGATACTAATACAAGATACGTGTACTTTTTCACGAAAACACTTGCATAATAAATTCATGATGAAGTATAGAACATTATTAAATTTTGACCATAGGTTGTACTGGGTATTCACTGACCTGGAAGCCGTCAGGGCACTTGCAAGTGTATCTTCCAATATGATCATCACATGTTGCACCATTTTTACAAGGTGCTGACGCACACTCGTTGATCTCTGTTTCACAGTAGCTACCATCATAACCAGATGCACACATGCAACGGTGCGAATTACTGATGTCCTTGCAAACACCTCCATTCCTGCACAAGTACTGTTGACTGACACCTGAATATGAAAACGCGCACGTTAATTTCATGAGGCAGCAAATTATTTGCTTGCTTTTTTTCACAATTATCTTGAACCAAATACTGAAATTCCTATTTTTTACAATGAATATATACATACCTCTTTGTGAAGCAGCTACAGCACATGAAACCATAGAAACATCGCACAATGTTCCAGTCCATCCAGCCCTACATATGCATTGAAACTGGCTGGCTACCTGCTCACATGTCGCACCATTGTGGCATGGGTTTTGGTTACACCAGTCAATGAAGTTCTACAAGTAACAATTAGCAGTGTAACATCTTTTTTTCACAGGTTAAGAAATTTACAAATCAATCAGATTATAATCACGATATTCTTGGTGCATACATTAATACTTTTACAGCTTCATTGGATTTAACTGGGAACCAACAAAGCATATGTAAATTTAAGTAAACATATCTCTAAGACTGGTATTTTAGGCCAGGCTTTCAGCACAAATGTTTTTCCTTAATCATATTACGCAGTTTAATCCTAAAAGTCACTTTTTCTTACTTCACAACGTGGTCCTGTGAAACCAAACGGACAGTGACAATCGTATGATCCGTCCACATTTGAGCACGTAGCACCGTTCAGACATGGCACAGAGTCACACGGGTTGATGCGATGCTGACAGTTTGATCCCGTGTATCCTGCGGCACAGCTACACGAGTAACTGTTAATTCCATCCACACACGAACCACCATTTAAACAGGAGCTGTAATGAAAGCTTATTACCTTTAACTTTCCAAACTTAAACTAATGCATTGTAACTTTGAAGAATTTACAACGGTAAAATATAAATGGACCACATCTTATGAAGGTGCATCAGCATAATTCAAGAAAGCACTGTGGAAAAACGCTTTGAAATCTGTATATATCTACTGTCGTTAAATGCGACTTTGTAGAAAACATATTGCAACATAATTATAATAGCACATGTTGCCACAAAACTGCAATAGCACCAAGTGAGACTTTACTAAAGTGAGTGACATCACTCGTGAATGGATATTTTGGAAAAAATCATTACGCGCTGGTAACGGATGTTCCATTAACACTGAAACAAAAACATTTCTCGTTTGAAGGTGAAGAACCGAACCCAAGTATTTATGTGCAAGTCTTCTCATAAAGCATGCACACACAAAGTGTACAGACTTTTGACCGATTTAAGATGTTACATCTTATCCGAATAAACTTGGAATGGCGATGATATAATTCGGCTGATGCATTACCTATCGGTGCAGTCATAATCGTTCACATTACACCGAGTTCCACTGAATCCAATCTGGCACTGGCATGTGTACGAGTTTACATAATCGTGACATGTTGCACCATGCTGACATGGATTGGATGCACATTCGTCGATTTCATTTTGACAGTTGTGTCCTGCAAAGCCATCCACACACATACACATGTACTCGCCTACCCCATCAACACAGGTACCTCCGTTTACACATGGGTCTGTAACGAAAATAAATAAATGTACTACATGATAAATGTACTCCATTCGTTTCACACAAGATCTTCTTTCCTCTTCTGTGCAAACGTGAAATTCGTTCACTGCGGAATTATCAGCACGTGTATTTCTTTAGTTGCCATGGTGAATGTTTCCATGACTGAAACGTGCAATTTAGAGAAATGCCTTATTTGAAGTTCACTCCCTTTAACTGACAGTATGTTTTACAAATTTAGTCACTTTCATGATGACCTTTCTGTAGCAATTAACTTTTATAACGACCGGCAAAGTTTCACTGTCTTTGTGTTATTTAAAGCAAGTTGCCTTGGATACGTAACTTTTCCCCAGCAATGTACATTTGCATCTTAAACGGGAAAATTAACCTCAACCGTATTCTTTGGTAAAATAATAAAATTTCTACAATGCTTTACACATTTTTTTTTCTCAAAAAAAACCTGCAATGTCTTGCCGTCTGCTTTGTATGCTTCAAACATGACTATTATAAAATTTTAGATGACTTCATACTTGAAAAGGGAGTTTACATGCTAAGCATGTGTACACACACCATGAATGCAAACAGGGCATGTGGGTATATTTCCACATGGCTGGCCACAAAATACACGAGGTCATGAGACACGGTCTCTACATTTACCTCTTTGCCATATTAGAGTAAGTCGCATGTTGGTATGGGCAATCATTATGATTTTTTGCAGACATTTGACTTATACATAATGCATATTTACACTGTACAATGCTTTTGGGGAACACTTAAGAAATTTCACATTGTCAAAAGATTCTGGTTTATAGTTGACTATTGCAAGGGCATTTTATTCATCAAGTTTTTGCATGCAGTGCGACAATGCAACACAAGCTCATTAAGCCGTGAAGTATCTTGTAATATTTCCATCGTATTTTGAAATCTATGTGGGTCATATGTGTACAAAAATCATACACAGAAATATCAAATTCGAAAGGCAACAGGATTATTTTGTCCATTTCGAAAGTTCTTACTGTTCTTTAAAATGGTTTTCCAATGATAAATTTACTCCACTGTACCTGGGCTACAGTCGTCGATATTCGTTTCACAGTTTTTACCATCAAATCCAGTTTGGCACCAGCAAATGTAATTGCCTTCGGTATTTTCACACCGCGAACCATGTTCACAAGGTCGAATAGTGGAACACTCGTCAACGTCTATGTCGCACAACGTACCTAATAAATATTAATATGTAAACTAAAAACCTTCCGTCTCCATAGCTCTATTCTACTTTAATATTTAGACTATTCTTTAGTCGGAGTTACTTTCAGGTGAATTTTCTGTGCATAATCCTCTAAAGTATATAGACTGATGACACTACACTCCCCCCGGATATATCGATATCGGTTATATCGATATCCCGCTTATATCGATATTTTTTCCGCTCCAAATTTCTTCCATTGACCCTAATGTTAATTTCCCCGCTTATATCGATACTCTTCCCCGCTTATATCAATATTTTTTCCAAAAATACTTTTCGATGGAATATGTTTTGGGGTCATCCCTAGTGTCTGCGTCCATATTTACACCCTACCTAGGACTATTGGAAGTGTCTAAAATTCAAGATTCAAAATTTTATTTACTGGTATAAGACCACAGATATTTTATCTTTTATTTTTATAATGTACAGATGTCATATCAAGCAGAAATATCTTGTGTTGAGAGTAATGGTGATACATTTGTGACACTTCCCTACAAAAATTTCATACATTGTGTTACTGTAGTAAATTATTATTATTGTTCTTGTTGTTGTTGTTATTATTATTATTATTTCTGAAATTAATTGACAGAGTTTTGTAGGGAAGTCTGACAAATGTATCAGCATAACACTCAATACAAGACATTTCTGCTTGACATTACATCTACACATTATAAAAATAAAAGATAAAATATCTGTGGTCTTGTACCAGTAAAATAAATTTGAATCTTGAATTTAAGACACTTCCAATAGTCCTAGGTAAGGCCTAACTATGGGTGCAGACACTAGGGATGACCCCAAACATATTCCACTGAAAAGTAATTTTGGAAAAATATAGATAGAACATTGTATATCGATATTATCTCCACTTTTCCCCGTTTATATCGATTCTGCTTATATCGATATCCCGCTTATATCAACACACTCCTCCTCGGATATATCGATATCGCTTATATCAATATCCCACTTATATCGATACTTTTTTTCCGCACCAAATTAACAGACCCTCATATTAATTGTTCTGCTTATATCGATGCTATTTTCCCGCACCAAAAATATCAATATATCCGGGGACAACTGTACTTTTTTCCGCGCCAAAAATATCGATATATCCGGGGACGTGTGTACTACATTTCTGCAACAGTGTGACTACATAGTTTGTGCGTTACCTTTAAATCTTTTTCTGCTGCTATCTTGATCCCCCTATTTAATACTTCAAGTGCTTCTTTGTAATTTCCCTTTTGTCCCAGTGCCTGAAATATGAGTTGCACGTGTACAAGCCCCTTTGTCAGCGATACCAGGGAAAATATAGCAATCATCTAACAAATTAGCATTGTATTCTATTTTTGGCAAATGAAAACACTTAATTTTCCGATACATGGTAACAGTTCTTTGTTGACTTGTGGAAGCTTCTGCCTTAATGATAAGACTTACTCAGTTTCACTGACCCATCCGATCACATTGTACAGAACTCACTCAAACTCTTAAAAATTGAAGATTACATTATTTGAACTCAACCGAATCAAACAAGCATACCTTTCCTTTTCTAAACATGGCTTTAACATTAGTTGGTTGAAGTGTCAATACTTTATTGGTATGATCGACGACAGCAGAATAGTTTTGCATCTGAAACAAAAGTTAATTATTTTGAATACCTTCTTTATTTACATTATACTTTGGGCCTAAAGACTAAAACTGAATGAAATTGGACTCGAGAAAACATCAGATAAAAATTCTACAGGATAACTGTTTAGTCTATCACGCTTTGCGTTGATAGACTTCTGTGAACGGAAAGGTGGTTTTGCTATGGAGTCAAAACTGGGCGTACAGACCCCCCCCCCTCCAGGGGAGGTGCAGACAGCCCTCCCCCCCCCCCAGGTGAGGTGCAGACTGCTCCCCCCCCCCCAACCAGGTGAGGTGCAGTCTATCACCCACGTGTGATAAAACTATTTACCCGGCTTTCCCGGGTAATTTCTCTCGTTTTACCTTTAAATAGCATGCTGCCATGTTATTCCAAATTGCTACTTTTATATTTGTGTCTATGCTACTTGTTGCTTGGTCAATTATTTCTTTAGCATAGTTGTATGTTGACAGCGCTGTTGTGTGGTCATCCTGGGCCATTGAAAAATTCCCCAGTTCTTTCTTTCTCATTCTGTTTACAAATATAAAAGTCATTTAATTAAAGTTGGTTTACTCTATTTTGTTACTCTTATTCAAATGTTTTCAGATAAAGTGGAATGTACAAATTTATCTTGCATCAATTTGTCATAATCTGCTCAACATTTTGAAATCTTTAAATGATGTAATTATGCATAAGAAAATACGTACAATGTTTTGCATAGTTCTTCGCCATTCATGTTATAATAGTTGGGAATGGGATCGACATCCAAAAGCTCTACCTCATAGACTAATTTCTCAGTATTTTCTGGTAACGTTGGATTACTGAAATGTAATTGCGTGTATAGAATATGCCATATCATATTAAAATGTCTTGTAAATTCATTAATAGTTATTTGACATTTATGTAAACCATACCGTACTTACAAATCAAGCTTGGGTGTTGTGAACTTTGAAACCGATGTAACCTTTGCAGTTTCTCCAATTTCCATCAACATTAACGTCAAATCGAGAGCTGTAACAAAATATGGTTACAAAGTAAAACCTACATGCCATAAATATATACATGTGCAGTTAATAATTAATACGAACATATTTTTGTGACTAACCATTGAGCATCTCTGGCACACCTTGGAAAAAATATCAGCAATTTTTGGAAGTTATTCACCCCAAAACTACTCAATATTTGAAATATACCTTACTAAACTTGCATGCCGCATCCAATTATTGCCTCACACCGGTGATGATTTTAGGATTCAAAAAAAAAACATGGTCCCCAATGGGTAATGTTGTGCGGGAATCACCTTTATCACCAGATGAAAACGTTTAACTCGATTCTTACCTTGTACAACTTCCAAGTGTCCAAGTGTGCATCTGAAGTTGGATTTCTGATCTAGTACACTGCCATCTAGGAGCTTGGTGGTAACATTGAACACACAAATTTCTCCAAAGTTTGGTCTTGTATGAGTCCCTTTACCTTTCGTCAGTCTCTGTAAGATGTATGTAAGGTTTCAAATTAAATTTCTTCATTAATGACGGAATTTAACGCACAATTTCGACGTTTCGAACAAGATAACTGAAGGTACTGTAAATGCTAATGAGACCAATAATTTTACCTCTTTCATTATTTCTCCAGTTCCAAAAACATCTATTACATCTGGTGTATCTTCCGTTGTTTCCGATTCCTCGGTTTTATCATCTCCTTTCTTGCTTTCACTTTGTGGAGCTTCCTTTACATTTATTTCCTTTGCAGCTTTCTCGTCATCATCAGCCATAACTTCCTTGTTTATTTCCTTGTCATTATCCTCATGGGTTCGTTCATTTTCTGTCGAATTCACCTTTACTGAAGTGGTTTCTGTAGAGCTCTTGTGCTCAGTGGGTTTAATCTCCAGGTCAGTGTCTTTTTTCTCTGTGCAACTATCGTCACACGAATTATTTCTGTTCTCAACTGATCCATCCATATTTTCTAAAATTAGAGCAAAGGTACAGTTACCGCAAGAGCAAACGCTGGAATGAAATATAATCTGGTACATAATTATGTAAAACTTAAGAGTTACTATCTCAACCTGAAATTTAGAGTTACTATCTCAACCCGATTGCAATTCGAAAAAGATGCTGATGGCCCTGTACATGTATCTATTGCATCACAACACATACCACAATTTGTTTTTACATTTTTTAAATGTTGACAGCAATAATCTTTACATTAAAACGAGCAACAAAATTCTTGGGTAATTTTCCCCTCAACACAGAACATAATTCTGGAATTTTCTTGACCATGTTCATGTTTTTATGATGTGCAGATGAGCGATAATAAATATTTCAACAAAATTATATCGGGTTTTCCCACATTTAATAATGCACAAGCGTGACTATATGCAAGGTAGCCATCTCTTGCTTTCATATATTTGCTAGTTGTAGTTGTATTTATTTCTGTACTTGCCGTCTTCCTGCAGAAACAAAGCGTAACGTCCTTTGATCCTCGAGGTTTGGGAAATACCTTAAAGGATTCCCGATTTGTGACGTCATCTATCACCTGAGCGCATGCTTTACAAGGTAGGGGCACTATCCTCCTCGACATCTGCTTAATTATTCATGAGATGGCGCGGTTTGTTTACATTTCTGGGATACACGTGTTTAAGGGAACTCCGTGACGTACCTCCAACATGGCGGTAAATTTGAGT
>JBCAUI010526498.1:0-11580 GCA_038406195.1 Haplosyllis anthogorgicola | reverse complement strand
GTGTCACCTTTTAGAAGAAGGTAACCGTAAGCAAGTTGTTATTAAATCATGAATAATGTCGACATATTTGCCTGTGGTCTGTGGAAAGAATCGCTTTGTGACATGAGTCATTCGTGGCTTTTAAGTAATCACAATCACATGATAAATTAAGACATGCCCTTTGAGAGTTTAGCCTGGTAAGCACAACATGACATCTAGTCGACATAGGTTAATCTAAGTTCGTGAACTAATCTTAACTGAGAGTACACACAAGCAAATCGGAGTGAGAAACGGGACAAATATAATTCTGAAATACAGAGATGCCAACTCTCACGCATTCAGCGTGAGTCTCATGCTTTTGGGACCTGGCAGGGAAAGAACAAAAAAAGTAATTTGTCATTCTGTTCATCATGAAAACATTAACCTTCAATTGAAATGTTTCATTCTTGTCTAAAACCATCATTGATCACAAATAAATGAGAATTTTTTGTCTTAAGTACTGCAATTAACTAAAGCAGTATGTCTCACGCACTTGCACCACCCAAATGCGTAAGATCTCACGCATTTTAACTCGCATAGGTTGGCATCTCTGGAAATAGTCTCTTACACTTGACAGTTGCAAAAACAAATCATCACCATGCCGCTTGAGTGGTTGTTCGGTAAGAAGAAAACCCCAGAAGAGATGCTGAAGCAGCATCAGCGGGCCTTGAATAGAGCCATGCGAGATCTGGACCGTGAGAGACAAAAGATGGAACAACAGGAGAAGAAAATCATAGCAGACATAAAGAAAATGGCTAAGCAGGGACAGATGGTCAGTAGCCTAAGTTGGGTCGGTAAACTGGGTTGGGTTATTTATGTATAATCTCAGTTAATTTAAAGATGCTCGAATAAGAAAGTAATGGGAGTATATATATTTTTTGTAGGATGCAGTTAAGATAATGGCCAAAGATTTAGTAAGAACCAGGCGATATGTAAAGAAGTTTATGTTAATGAGGGCTAATATTCAGGCAGTATCACTTAAAATACAAACATTGCGATCAACTGCTGCAATGGCTAATGCTATGAAAGGTGTTACTAAAGCCATGGGACAAATGAACAAACAGGTAAGTATCGTGGCAATATTGCTATTTTTTATTCAGTTACATGTACCTAAATTTTTTCTGATATTTTCAAGTACGTATGCTACTGTCAAATTAGAAATTCACTTGTTAAGCAATTCTCCACATTATATAAAAACCTTATCATGTCGTCCAGTCAAACATAAACAGTGACCAAGGACGTCAAAAAAAAAAAAAATGAAATAAAATAAATAAGTAAACGCAATTTGATTCACTATTTGAATTCAGTTCAAATTGCTTTGATCAATAATTTCATACAATTAACACACGTTACAGATGAAACTGCCACAGATCCAAAAAATCATGATGGAATTTGAGAAACAGTCGGAGATAATGGATATGAAGGAAGAGATGATGAATGATGCTATTGACGATGCAATGGGTGACGAAGATGATGAAGAAGAAAGGTACAGAAAAGAACACGCATAAATTTGTGTTTTGTCCGTAATTTCCTGCGTTCTTTTAAATTTTTTATATGGACATATCTACATGACAAATATCACACAGAGACGTTCAGTGAAGGCTGCTGATGATGAAAGTTACCCGAGTAAAATATAAGTAATCGGAAATGCTATATTTTGCACATATGCATATGCAGGTCAATCAGAAGCAAATTTTCCAATTTTATCTATAATTTCGTTCTGCACTACAGTGATTATTTCAGAATGTTTAACGACAAATTTTTGTTTCAGCACACCTTAAAATGTACGTAATGGATGTTGATTCTCTTCTTTGCAGTGGCCAGATAGTACAACAAGTCCTTGATGAATTAGGCCTACAAATCGAGGGTGACTTATCGGCTATTCCGTCAACGGGAAGCTCCGTAGCACAAACTGGTGGTGCTGCCAAACAACCCGTAGCAGCAGGTGGTGTAAATGATGCTGATGCAGATTTAGAGGCCCGGTTGGATGCTTTGAGGAGAAACTAGTATTCGGTTACGTTAACAGTGTTGACTGAATAATATTTAAAATGTGATTTGTGAAAGTATCATCTAGGAGTTAGACGAAGATGATAAAGTGCAAATGTTGTGATCATACTACAGTAAATATGTACAGTCACAACTGAAAATGAACATTTCATGTATGTTTTTACATTTTTTTGAGCTACTTAATACGAGAAAAGGTAAAATGAAAGAAACCAAATTTCTGTAAACATTTAACGATTTTACATTTTGGGTGTGAGATTTAGCATAGTTTATCTAAAGGATCTTTACATGTGATTTACACATGTGTTAATCAAGTACAATGACGAATTTAGATACATATACTTGGTTCGATGGAAAATACATGTTATCGGCTAAGTGCATCAACTTATGAAATTGTGGTACTTGATACCGTTCAATACTCCTTGTCATTTAAACTTATTGCTAATTATGTTGAAACTACCCAGTTCCTGTAAGTTTTAAATGTGCTGTTAGTGTCTTGTTATCATATGCTTTTAATACACTGTCATACAGAAATCATGCTTGTTGCAAGTATGTATCGTTAGCACATAAAACTAATAGGCCTATTACTTTTGGTAAAAAGGGCAAATTCTGTAAACTGTGCCTTGCTCAAAGGACAGTGAAATAATGGCAAGACGATAGAGAACCCCCACAGAAAATAAATGCCCCAGGTAATTAGTCTCGTTTTCGACTTTTGTTCCTATGGTTTTATGAATAACGAGTATATATGTAAATGGCAACATGCAATTATATTATTTAAACGTTACGAAATTTTGTATACTGTAATATATATGTACACAATAAAACAGATTACGTTATACAGTATTTATTGATACAATATTTACAACTTATGTACAAATATTCTACATATGCAAGCTGTCTACCATTCCAATGAACAATTGTATCGAGTCCCTTTTATAAATATTAAATTTTATATGTTTCTTATCCAGAAATTGCCACTCACAATTACACAAATGTTATTTTGCTCTTCGAACTAATTCATTTACCGAACATGGCATCCATAACTGTCCTTCTTGCACAAATACAACACCTCTATCTAACACAATTTGTACATTACCAAATCTGTAAACCTGTTTGGCTTCGTGGTATTTGTTTGGCACAGGCAAGAATATAATGTTATTTTGTTCTGCCTTCCACTCAATAAGATCTTTAAAGTTTGTGGGGATTGAAGCACCACTTCCTGAGTTTGCCACCTGTCGAGCCTGTAATACAAGAATGGAAAATAATGTACTTTTCATTGGTCAAGGAGTTCATTTCAAATGCGTGGACTGGGAGTTAATTTATGGAAAAAGAACTTTCAAAACATTGGAATAGACCCACTACACTGTTGAAAATGTTTTTATCATGTAACACCTGATTATGCAGCCTGGACCATTGCCGACTAACATCTTATTTTTACAGTGATTGATCAAAATTATTTCACTGCACTTCTGAATAAACTTTGCTTAAAAGGTAATACTTTTGCGGCCAGGAACTGCACTATTCTCACCTCGTAATCACGTTTTTCTTGTGCCGCTTGAGCTTCATAGTCTCGTCGTCTCTCTGTACTTGTAAGATACGCCACATTTTCACGTGCACCAGGTTGATAATGACCAGACACAGCTCTATTCATTGTGTCCAACGCCCGATTGAATTGTTCTGGAAAACAGATTGATATACATGTACTACACTACAACAATTTCATAAAAATTACTATATATATTAAGATATAAAGATATTTTTACTGTAGCATCTGCTAGTGGCTACAAATTGAGAAATTACAAACGTTTGATAAAATCAAGTATCGAACCAGTAAGCTTCTGTACCTTTGATTGCACCATCATTTATCAATGCTTCAGGAAACATTGACTTCCACCCCGTGTACCATTTTGTGATTTCATCATAGTTGGGTGCACTCGTGATCCAGGAATGCAGCACTTGATGCCAACGTGGGAAGAAGTGTTTCTCAAGCAGAGCGACCATTCCAGCTCGGGGAGCCATGTCCAACCAAGCTATCGTCCAGTTCCAAGCATCTAAATGTCAACAAATATTCTATGAAATTATTAAGTTTGATGATTTTCCAAATTATCTTAACAGAATTGTACAGTCTGCTGTATGACGTATGTATGTATAAAAGTGCATGTACTCTCACCTAACTGTTGATGACTGGGGTTAATGACAAACTCTCCAAGAGCCATTCCAAGCTTTGGAAGGATATTTTTGGAAACAAATGCCTCCATGTGTCCAGGCTTGAAGACTTTTTGCCAAGGTTGTAGAATCATCTTGGCTGACGGGTCTGATGGATGCCAATTCTTTAGTGCATTTGCTAACTTATGTCTTATAGGTGCATAAACTGGCTCTAATCTTTCACCTGAAAAACATAAAACAAGTTTAGTGTAAACCCTCTGTCAATGCCAATTTGTCATGTGACCAAGTATTGACCAAATAAATTCATTACAGCATTGACAAAACGCAGGAAAAAATCTTATTTCAAACAATTTTTTTCCAACAGATATTGATTAAAGCGCCTTTTGCATTAAATGCAGTCTAAAACATTAGAAAAAAAACCTTACCCATAAGAGGCAGCCATGGATGTAGCCAAGCATGTATTGGCATAGTATCCGTAAGAGGATTCCATTCTTCCACTTCATGTTGCAGTTTAGGCAAAACTAACTGCTCCAGAATATTACCCATCATCCAGTGCGGCAGAAGCGGCATCCATAATTCAAGGACCTCTATCAAATTGTCACATTCACGTGGTGACCACTTTGTGCTAAAAAGTTTATTTAAAAACGTGTTTGTCACAAATAAAACATTGTTTTCCATTGATGCTCGTGGTCTGTGCTGGCAAAGATGCACGAAGTGGACTAAAGTGTATTTCTTTCGACCAAAATGAATATTTCTGACGACAACTGTTTGTCACATATGGCAACAGTCACACAAAGATACGTGTACGTTCTCATTTAAACGGTACATAAGATTTACCAATATAATTGATCTGTTTAAAACCTCTTTTTAAAATTACCTGATAGTAGTCCTAATAAATGGCATCCAAACATCCCAAAGTAACCTCTCGTATGGATCCATTGTGTCGGTAAGTGATTGGTTATAATGTCTATTTGAATCTTCCAGTAAATCCCTCCATGCTTTGAATGAACTCGTGCCTCTACAAAGATCCTGCAGCGGCTCCCAACCTTTCAATTCTTCCTTCATCTGCAAAAGGATGTCGCAAGTACCAAATTGTTCATATTTCAGTTTTTTCTAGATTCTAGTAAATACAAGTCAAATTATACATAATTCTCAAAATTTTACATACAAAAAGTAACCAATCTTTGTCTATGGATTTACAGATATTGTAAAAACCTACATTTGTTAGTCTTAATCACACAACATATTAGGGTGAGCTTACCAATGGAAATACAATAGCCAGTGCCATAGTTGCTAGGTCATAGATCTTGTATTCTTCATAGTAACTTTCCTGCATTGTTTTGAATACTGAAGCACAATCTTCAAGTGTGAGTGGATCCTCACTGCCTGGAGCCATGCGAGATTCACATTTTTCAACTATTGCTAAAACTGCTTTTAGCCTATCTATTTGCTTCTCTTCTTGTTGACACACATCAACCATTTTTTCATGTTCATGTTTCAAGTTTACTACCATATCTTTGTCATAGCTTAACCTGTAAATTAAAGTTTAATATATTTTTACCATAAGTTCATAAAATTAAGAATCTCTTTGCAGGATATGAAAACTTATACGTAATACGTAAGTGGTATTAATTTAGGTCTATCAATTGTTCAGAAGAACGATTTTAATGACAAATCATACTTTTTGCTATTCTGCAGAATTTCATCCTCTGCCATCTCCACCAAGAGATCCAAGTTATGCAGCAACTCTGGCATATCAAACGCCCTCTTTTCTTGTGTTTGACTGTAAGGCATTTCTTCTTCCTCTGGTTTATCATGTTTCTGGCTTAATGCATGATATCCTGACATTACCCTCTGTTCCTTCCCAGTCATATCGATGACCTTCACTTTTGAAAGTTCACTTTGCACTTTAACCTTTCTTTTTCTTCCAGAAGCAATCAGATCGTCTGCCGTTCTGTAAACATACTTTGGTTTCTGTTTCTTTTTACCCTGTAAACAAAAATAATACAAATAATGTTACTGATGGATGTATACATTCTATAAAAAGATATCATCGGCACTAAAACCAGTTGCTATAAATATATGCTCAGTTGCAATAGTCAGTATCATGACAGCAATCTTATCTCCTGAATACATGTATTTCAGATGGACCTTTTCCTCCAAATTGGTGAGTGCAATCATTATTTTTATGTTTCGAATACATTATCGTTAAGCTTACGACCATACCTCTCCTCTTTTCCACTGGTGAAGCTGTTCCCTAAATTCGTTTTCTTCTTCCTCCTCGGAATCTGGCTGAACCGGATAGTCTTGTAAAGATCGTTCTGTTCTTTCACTACCATAATAACCTATTGCTGCTTTTCCCATTCTCTTTTTGGCCTCAACTGGGGTTGATATACCTTGTAGATTTTTACCAAGACCTTTTCCGTCAACGTAACCCATCTTTCTTAGAAGTTTGGTTCCAATTCCTCTTGTGTTTTTTTCCCAATCTCCAATATCATCTTTCTTGCCTCTGTAGCCTTTCTGTGCCTTCGGTCGTCCAAAAGAAGATGCCGCTTTGCCAAAAGACGGTCTCGGTCTCGGTTCACCGTCTGAATCAGAATCCTAAATATGGAAACATGTCAAATACAAATTCAATATACTCTATGCCATTGTCAATAATTATTTCTATTGCACCACACAAAATATCAATTTTACCGTAAGATCAAAAACTGGTTCCATGAAGCAAACTATAATCTTATCACCTTCTTAAAGAATTTATTACTACAATAATTACAATCGATAATTTACCCAATATCCAATAATCTCGTTCGTTTCTATTATTTTTCTGCATCCGTACGACATGCAATGTGTGTTTGTCACCAATTTTAGCATTACTCATTAACGGTTCTATGTATGGCAAACATATTCCATCTTCATGTATGACTACCAAAACCACAACGTGATTTCGAAATAAACGTCACCATTAAAAGTAACGTTGAATGATACAAATAAACAGCTGTATTACCCCTTCGTCGGCCTCGTTTCCTTCCTTTGTAACTTTGTCACCAACTTTGACTCCACCACTAACAAATCCAATTGGGGCCGAATAGTCTTTGTTGCCCTTCTTTCCATGATCTCCAAATCCTGGACGTTCTTCATCACTGTCTTCTGCCCACATGCCTATTGAAATAATACAGTTATAATAATTGTACAATTATTTTGTATGTTTTTTCTTTGATTTTACTCCAGAGGAACTATAAAACACAATTATCTTTTAACTGCCAAGTCACAATTGTATTTACATGCACAGTAGAGCCTGTCTTGCGCCACAACTGAAAGACCGATATGGGCGGCTACCGTTTGAATGCCATAAAAGGTAAGTGTTTCGCCAAAGACAGGTTATATAAATTTATACGACTACAAAGGGTTCTAAGTACAATGAGACTTCCATAAACGGTCGGATATTGTCCAAGACAGGTGCCGCTCAAGACAGGTTCTACTGTATTACAGTGAAACAACTTACCATACATGGCTTTATTCTTGGATTGTCTGTAGTGACATGTCTAATGCTTGTATTGTGAAAAAAATATGTGCTTTAATGTGCAAAATCTTATTACATGTATATACTACAACAAAATTTGTACAGAATATCTGAACTCAAATACCAAGACATGGGAGAGATGCACAAAAAGTTTGCAGAAAATTGTTTATATGACACTATTTATACACAAACCCATTCTAGAAGATGTGAAATGTGAACAAAAAGTAGACTAATACTAACCGGTGTGGCGTGTTCAGAAACCCCGCAGCCCAAACACCCCGTCGGGGTGTGTGAACCCCCCCCCCTATTTTCAAACACCCCGACGGGGCTTCTGAAAATAGGGGGCTTTTGAAAATGTTGCACCGGCAACTTGAGAAAGACTTCCGGTTTTGGGTATAACAAGTGAAATTTGGGAACTTTTATCAATTTTTCAGGTAACATATCATTTTATGAAGTTTAGGCGTGAAAGTTAGACACATAAGCATTCCCCAAATGAGAGGATATTCAGCAAAAATTCGGATGATCCCGCATTGACCAACAAGCAGTCTCGCTAAAGCACTGAACAAGAAATCACTATATTTCTTCATCCTTATTTTTCAGTCCTTTCGTTATCACATGATAAAATTTTTAGTTACGGCAAATGTAGTTTTAAGCTTTCAAACGTCTCGGGTCCAAGAACAGCAATGATCACAACATGTATGTACACATATGAAAAACTTGCAGTCAGTCAGACAACTTCAGGCCAGACTTTTTTATTTGTTGGATTCCGTTCCATACAGCTCCCAAAAATCACAAAATTATGACTTTCTCAAAAATAAGAAAAATATACAGCAGTCATTTTTTTTCCAATCGCCACTGTCAAAAATTTCCTTCATTGAAACATAATCCAACAATTCTGGCCAGAGTGGGAGATCGTGGTTTAATTAATTGCACAGGGTTCCCACTTTCTGGCATTGACAAAATTCCAGGGGTTTTCCAGGATTTTTAATTGAAATTCCAGGTATAATATTCTCTTTTTTATTAATGTGCCTTCAAAGCCATTGGCTAAATTTTAATATTTGTTTTTTCTTGGATAAAAATAGGAATTTTCTTGAAAAAATAGGTAAAATAGGAACACTTGACAGTCTGATTGAACTGATGGTGCATTGTAAGCAGAGAGGCCTGCCCCTGACACACAGCTGACCCAGGAAAGCCTTAAAAGCTAGTAAAATTGAAAAATGTATACAACTGTCCATGGTACTGTCATTTCTCCAGGATACATATGATTTTTCCAGGATTTAAAATAAAATTGTCAAATTCCAGTACTTTTCCAGGACTGGAAAACCCAGTGTCATTTTCCCAGGTTTTCCAGGAGTGGTGGGAACCCTGATTGCAACTCATTGGTCTTGCCTGACTGGCTAGTGTTGCAACACTCTTACAAATTCTTATAACACAAACGTCGTGAATAAGAACACTTGACTCTGGAGGCTTCTTTTATAAATACATTGAGTCAATTTATTAATGGCACTTATCGATGTTATTTACATTTTGTACATAAATATTTACATTCTAAAAATAAATAATTTATCTACATGTAGATATAATTGTCCCAGATCTCATGAAACAGTTGTCAAGGTAACTGTAACTAGGTTAGATTACCATAGCAACCGATTGAATTTGACTAGTGTCATGAAGTTTAATATGAAAATACACGTACAATGTTTAGAACAAGTTCTGTTCGCAAGAAAGAGTTCACTGTCTGCAATGACAAAACTATGAAGACTACATTTTCATTTCACAAATGCATTCAGAAGTTTGATTTAAAATGGAAGTGCACCTTACTTTCTCATACATCCAGACACAAGAAATTCGTAACTTGTCCTTTGCTATAAATCAAATACACATGTACGAAGATGACAAAGAACCCGTGCACACAATTCACGATGTTGCACACCTTTTTAAGAGTGTGTAGTTATTACTATTTAAATGCAACTCAATATTTTGTATTCCATATAATGCGTAAAAAATGACACGTTCACGCACTTTGCATGTCAAACACATTCGCAGATGGGAACTGTAAGCAGCGACGACTATTCACCTTTACACTGACTTGATAGACACAACCATGTGACGCACATGTATTATAAATAAAACTCTCTGCTTTTAATTCCATATGGTCACTTATCAATTACTTTCATATTAACAATGTGAACGAGAATTTTTATTCTCCGTAAATTTTTCTATTAGAACACACAAAAAGCGTGTAGTTACTCATCCTGGTTCCGTAGTATGCTTGATAATTTGTTACGGTTTCTCTCCTGTATGCCTTTGGTCGCAATGGAGTGTCATGTTGTTGCTCGGATACTGGTGTGTTCAGCCTTCTTGACAACATGTTGTGCAGTTAATCTGAAAACATGAAACATCTTGTTCCTATAGTTACGTGTTGTCAATAAGAAGTTGTTGTGTTGCTCACAATAGGTAACCTGCAATATCTCAGTTTTATGATGTTACACGGGTCGTTGTCGGTATAGTTCATCTGTTGTCCCCAGGACGTTTTTGCATTGTTGTTGCTAGTTATCTGCTGTTACTAAATACGTCATGCTGTTGCTAGGATGCTGCTATGTGCGCCTCCTCGTCCACACTGAGTTGGCCTCCCATGTCCAAGAGATCATCCGAGCCTTCCGTTTCCTCTTCCTGCTTCATCAGAGCCTGACTATCTGCAGAACAAATGTACAAGCTTTATTGTTTTATGCCAGTTCGTAAGAATTTAAGGTTTATCAATGCCGGTACCAGAACACTATGAATCTAAATTTGCTTATATCATTATTATTCTTGTGCACTTATAAATTGCACAATTGTTCCTCCATTGGACTATTTCAGTGCACAACTTATCTACCGTTCCAATTAATTCCTCGATAAGAATGGATAAAAATAATACAAAATCAGTTATCAAACTTATTAATGTATTCCTCATTGGTCAAAATGGGATCTTCAAGAATAAATTTGCCACTTGTCTCCTCTGGACCAGTTGCTATGGTTACTAAGTTACTAACCTTCATCCACAGTTACTGGCAACATGTTGTCATTATCAACGGCCGTTCCCATGGTAACCATCTGAACGCCATCATGTTGCACAATGTGTAAAGCCTGAAAATACAATAAAGTACAAATTCAATTTTGTTGTCGAAATACCACAAAATCACAAACGCACAACCTTTTTTTGTAAAAGAGCAATGGAGATATTCATCACAAATATCAACGTGATCATGGCAACCTATTTTTATTTCAAAAAAGTAATCAGTGTTCCGAAAATCAGGTCACTTTTGGAAAGACTGAAAAAGCGATTATCAATTCATGTTGTTGAAGTAACATATGCTAACCAAAGCAGCCGTCACACTGACGAAGGTTTGATGTATTTTTGCTGTATTTTATTAAAATATGTTATATTAAAATACTTTCCCTGAAAATCATGGCGCGAACACACGCTTCAGTTGGATGTCATTACTTCAAATTCTAAATAAGATCAACAGCTCTTTGGACACACTTATTTTGACACCACTGATCATTTTGTATTTTTTCGTTGCAGACAACAACAAGATAACCTATCGACTACCAAGCTTCATGCCGCCATTTTGTCTGTCATGTGACTCCACATACAAATCTAATCTCATGTGAGGTCCTTGGCACCTTGCCAGAACTTTCCGAAATCAGGTCAGAAATCAACGCAACAATCTCGTAAGAACAGAAAGCTGAATGCCCGATAATGACAGGGATCCCGTAACGCTCAGTTCGAGTTTGTGTTTGTGTTTGTGTTTGCCGGTCTTTTTACGGCGGATTCGTAAATCCCCCTCAATTTCGCACTTTTAAGTTCACTTGCACCACAATGTAAACAA
>JBCAUI010526487.1:0-11582 GCA_038406195.1 Haplosyllis anthogorgicola | reverse complement strand
GGACATGAAACATACCCCCCCCCGTCGGACATGAAACATACCCCCCCTGCAGACATGAAACATACCCCCCCCCCACCATCGGACATGAAACATACCCCCGGAAAACGGAAAAAATAACTGACGATAGGGCCCGGCTATCTGATGTGTGCATCGTCTCGTTTTGATTTCACTCAAGTTTGGAGAAAAAACCTGTAGATCTAGCTTTACAGCCACCTGCTCCCTTCACTTCCATTTCAAAATGAATAGAAGGCGGACGTGGCGGAGGGGATGATATATCTGAGACGTAATCTCTAGGTTAGCATTTCGATTCCTGTTAAATATAAGGCCTGACACCGTCTCCACCTGACATTGACCCAAATAGACAGTAATTTGGGTACCAGCTTTGCGCGGAATTATAAAACGTCGTGTTTACATAACAGTCAAAGTTTCATCTCAAGACAAAGTTTCAGGCTAGCCAAATATTGATAAAGATAACATTATAACAAACTACACCCAAAATACCTTTCATGTTTTTATCTTTGATACCAAGACGAAAATGTAAGATGAGAGTTACAAGATTTAGGAGGTTACAGCATTGAAGAGTGAAGAAAGTGAAGAAAAGATGATGGCCTCAAAACCTGTCGATAATATTTTCTGAAATGTGAATCTCTCTGTCCCTTACATCTTACAAAGAGCAAAGCCTTATTGATCCCGGGGCCTCGTGGACACAGCTTAAGGTGTAACTCTACACCTGAGAGATAATCGTTGTCCTTTGAAGTTTGCCGCTTCACACACCTTATGCGTGTGCTACTGATGATTTGATGATTCATGCATACATCGTGTCAGCCTATCTAAATGTTATAATGTTACTCGCCAACGTTATAATATTGCAACGAAAATATTGATAAATATTGTCATTTGTTTTGTTCGTAAACAAAACGAACATTGTGTCAATGTGAAGTAGCGCGACATGGCGCGAACATTCACAGTGTATGTGTCTGTTTAGCAGGCAGCTGACTGCAGCCATTTCTCACGAAAATTTACGATGAGCGGGCATTAGCATTAACATGTCGACACAAGAAAATATATTATGTATTTCTGTACTCGTTAATAATGTTGTGAACATTGACAGTTAAAAAGTTAAAGAAATAAAAATAATTAGAACAAACAACACCAAATATGGATAATCTGGATTAGCTTGTAACTCCTGAAATATCTGTATACCAATTTAGAAAATTTTGAGAACGAGAGAATTCCACGAACACAATTCACGTTGATGCACACAAAAACACAGCACGAAATTCTATTGTTTCAAAACAGATGAGATTTTCATGCTGTGGATCCGCCCCTGATGACCGTGTTACGGTATTGACGGGTGTTAGTGGACATCGCTCAGTGGCGGTGCTGCACCTGATGGCATGTCGATTATTATACGGTGTTTATACTTCTACGCACGCGATGTCCTGCAGAATGATTCATAAAACAACGCTTCTGTATTGATCTCATGGACACTGTGCTTTAGCCAATAAATGTACAGCTCGTTTTCATAAACTTAATGCCCATCCTTTAACGCAACAACAAGCGTTAAATGTTGGTTTGTTACCTGACGTTGCCTGCGGCTTGTTTTCATAACTTAATGCATATCCATAACGCAACAAAATGCTGAGAGTAGCGTTATGTTAGTTTATTGTGTAATGCTACCAGACCAGCGTTCTGTTATAAACCAACATACAGTAGAACCTGCCTTGAACGACACCTGTCTTGGGCGACATCCTGCCTTTTACGACACTTTTTCCTTTAAATGTTAGCTGTTAAAACTAGTTTAAATGACCCTGTCTTGGGCGACGCCCTGCCTTTTACGACACTTTTGGGAGGGAAAAGTTCAGTGTCGCTCAAGACAGGTTCTACTGTAATGCATAACGCAACAATCTACGTTGGTATTAGAAGAAGCTATTCTTTTTAATTGAAGTGGAGCTGCTCAATTAGAAATGTCTTCTACTTAGGGAGACATCTAAAACTAGAAGCTGCTGGACGGTTACTGTTTCGTGTAATTACAATTCGTTAACTCTGAACTAATTACAGTGTATTCAAAGTCAAGTTAGGGCATGCCTGTTACAAAGACAAGCTTTCTTCAATGCTGACTCTCCTTTTCCTTTTTGAATCAAGCGTCATACTTGTTTTCATTATGAACGCATCTAAGAGCCAAATGTGTCAATGTGTCAGTGATTTCTTTCCGAAAGATCTCATTTTCAAAGAGACAAAGGCTGAATTTCTGTTAATGCTCAATAAATTTGCTTTTTAATAAAAAGTTGGACAGAAGACAAAGGGAGTCTTTAACCAAAGGAAAAAAGTCAGAAGAAAAAGAAGAAAAGCTGAAAATGGTAATTTTAAATTTTAGTCACAGATCTCATTGAGTGATCTGGTTTCACGCCGCCCGTATCAACACATTATGGTGAAAAAATGGTGAAAAAAGGTGCGAAAATATTTACAAAATGATTCAATCGATAAAAGAAATGATGTGATAATGGCCGAAATGCCGTGTTAAGGTGTCACAAATTATCCAACTGCGCCCATATAGCAGAATTACATGACACCCGCAGTGGCTGCACTTGCAGGTGAAGCCCCTTCTGCTAGAAGTGATCCACTTCTATTGGTGCAGGTGAAAGAATGAAGTAATGAATGATCCTGCAGGCAAATAAAAACAGGTTATAACAATAATAACAGACCTAAAAGTATCTCAGGCCAGGTTGTTTTATTGTTATTCTTATTCGTTGGATTACGTTTCCCGACTCAGGATTGTCAAACAAAATAAGAAAGAACAACAACAACAAAGTCAGGGACGAAATATTCTTTTGTTGTCTCGTCAAACATCATGGAGAAAAGTGCCAATTAAAAAAAAAACGAGTTGGCATTATTTTCATATAATTGCTTTTTGTCTTTTGAATGTGGCAAAACCCGAATGTGAGGATGTGACAACATCGTTTCTGTAGTGTCATGTGGTAACGTGGTAACGTTGTATTTCATGACGTCATTATGTGCCGCCATCTGAGATGACCGGAAGTTTGTTTTTTTTTAGGCTGAAGACCACTTAGTCTTTCATTCAAAAGACAAAAATTCAATCGGAAACGTAAATGTATGCTGCAAGGCTTATTTTTGGTCGCCATTTACAAAATCTCAATTAATGAAACGTATACCCAAGTGGAAATGTCTGGCCTACATAATGCAACAAATGCAATACATTTGGCCTAATCTAAACGACCCTCACCACAACACGTTGTATTTTCCTTGAGAGGTTCTCACCTTTCCCAGCTACTTTTGCCTCCAATTAAGGAAGCTATTCTCTCCGTCACAAAGGAGAAGCGGTGATGTGACCCGCCCGGCCACTAGCGTAATGACGGTAGTGAATGTATCATGGCTGCAGGAGCCTCGGGCAAAGTTCCTTCTTCATAACAAATCAAGTCTAGAATTCTACATGTGAAGGATCAGGTCCTGTTAGACAATGGAACAAATGTTATTTATTTCCAATTTCTCAACTTGAGATAAGATACTTGTAGATATTGCTGTCTGAACGAGCAGTCAAGTGTTGATTTCGAGATATTTTGCCATCAATCATCACTTTTCTTATGTCTTAGAACACACTGGCATATGCATCGAGGCAGCAATTAGACTTTGACTTGGCATGGACAGGAGTACTTTTGGTGTAGATTTAACATGTGGTTCTGGGTTAACTTTATGTTCATTAACAGCTTGGTGTAAAAATGTTTTTATCTAAAACATATTTCATATTTATTGTCTACTTGCGTCAATTTTGAAGACCCGACTATTGTCTATCAAATCCATTACATTTTGTTCCAACCAACACATGATTATTTTTCTCAGTGTGTTACAGTGACTGAGTAGGTGTGAGAAGATCATTAACTATTGTTTCTTGCCTCATCACCTTGCTGTAGTGCTATTAAAGGCACCGCACATTCCCGCAATGTCACCGGCTTGTATCACGCACATGCTCGCTACGGCACTGTTGTTCTCATGCGATCACAGGAATTCCCGTAACGGATTCTCACGCTGTAATAAAAAACGTACGTGGAATTGATCTTATCACTTTGTTATTGTTATTGCGTGTTGCAAATCTATTCAATTGTCCTTGACATATTTTACTTGAGTACCAAATGTACAAGGCATGGGCTTACGAGTTTGCGCGCTTGTTTGGCCGGAACTGCAAAAGCTCAGATTCAAGATCTCCCCTACTGAAAAAATAAAAATAAATAAATGAAAAAATAAAAATAAAATACGAAAGGAGTACAGGTGTCGTTGCAAATATAAAATGCATACGTGTAGCAATCACTGCACATTTTAAGGACATTTTTAATTTTGTCGAAAGTTGGTCCAGCAAGGCCTTAAGACTGGAAAAGTGGAAAGAACAGTGAAAGCACAATACATGTTGCTTGACCTAAAAAAAATAAGTAGACAGGTAGCTATTTATCTGAAATTAGGTCACCGGGTCAATTACAGAAAAACTGCCCTATTCTCCGACCTAAAAGCGAAATTTGTCCTTTTGATACATCATTGCCTAAGTGACAACAAACTCCAGGTAAAAAATTGGACCTTTCTTGACGTTTAAAAGGTTCTTAGTACAAGATTTGATAAGAGGAAATGACATGGATTACCGCCATTAAAATTTAAGGGGGAAAAAGATAAGACGTCTTAAGAAGAAGAAATCTGCAGAGGGACTTAAAATCTGTTGCTTTTTATTCATAAAACTGAGCTGCATCTTCTTCTTCTTCTTAAAGAAAAGACGCGCATTTGATGAGTCACCTGAAATAAGTGAAACAAACTTTCTCCAGGCTTTTCTTTCTTCCTTCTTGACACAACAAAATGCGCAGGAGAGTAAATTATTAGTTTGAAGTGAAACAACAGTAGCTGCAGGGAAACCCCCTATAAGAAGCCGCGATCTTTAGGCTTTGTTATTGAATTGTTTGAATTACATTTGCTGCTGCCGTTGGAAATAGGGAATTAGGAGAATTTAAAAAATCGAAATTCTATTGGATATTTATTAACAGTTTGGCTTTTTAGTGATTAAGTTCCATTTTTGTGTTTCTATTTTTCTGATCGCCACACTTTGAAACCGATGTCAGTACAATGTAATCCAAGCCGTTAAAAATTAGGGCCTAAGGAGCTGTGATCTTTACCTTGCTTGCGAGTCCATCAGGGGGTGTCGGCTTTTAACAACAATACGATCCCCCGATCTCAGGATCCACTCTCCTGGTTGGGGGGGGGGGCGTGCAGGTGTAGAGGAGTGCTGCTAATGGGCTTGTTGGGAAAACAGTAACTTAATTATTGTTTGATTAGGTCTGTGTAATATTTCAACACATGATAATATGTATATCATCCGTGTAGGTTCGCTAATCATACAAGGATAAATAAAAAAGGTATTTCATCGTTGGCTATGTCCGTCCGTGTGTTTATCTGATTTTTGAAACGTCACATTTGTTGCTGCTGCGAAATGAAATATCTAACCCGATTCTCCAATTGCTGAATTTAGCAATACTTCAGAACTTAGTTTTACGCTGAAAGGACAATGGTCTTTGTCCTTTGTATGAAGCTGCTTCAGTCAGTATAAGCCTACCATAAGGTAACGCCTAAAAGTTTGTTTTTAACGAAAGAAAATTCCTGTAACCTGTTGTATTAAGTTAGGTCTGTCTCAAGCAGTTCTTTGCAGTTTTGACATTTACCTATCTTAATTGTCTTGAGATGGTTAGTGGATCACAATCATAAGGTCTCGGTTAGGTTTTTGTTCAGATGAAAACAAAATACAAATTATTTTCAAAACGTAACTATGAATATGGATAGCTACATTTTATACGTGTGAAACACACAAAAATTTCGACAGATCGTTCAAGATGTCTTGTTTCAGCAATCAAAGGGGTCGAGAGTGAGATATGTTATACAGACGAATTGAGATGTCTGAGCGCAGGGGGGATGTGTTGTTGACAGGACTGATGCAGATGCAGCAGATGCTGTTGACAGAGTTGTCAATAACAAGCAACAACGGTGCGTGAGGCGTATCGTTTGTTGCGTTGAGTGATTTGTGGTGGTAAAGTCGGTTTCTCCACTCACACACATGGAACATTCCTGGCGTGGTAACATTTCAGACACGGATTCCCAAATTACCATGTTGTAAATCATCCCTGCTTTCTGCAACTTCTTCTCTTCCTCTCTTAATGATAGCTTCTTTCTTTGTGCTAGAAGATAGCAGGTATAATGCTCAACTCAAATTTAGCTGGATCTTAACAGATCTCAACTACAATACATGTCTGACACAACCGCGAGTTATCATCCGAATAGTGTTCTTATTTCTGTTGTTGTTTTTTTGTTTTGTTTTGTTTTCTCCACATAAATTAAAAATTACACTGCATTCAGCTATTTATGGGACGTTGTCAATACATTAGGTGAACGAACTGCAAAGATATTTCCGTTACATTTATTACTATTTGAAAAAAAAATCAGCAAAGACATGAGAGTAGTTTTAGGGATATACGACGCGTTTTCATAATCCTTAACGGTCAAGCAGTTACAGTCCCAACACTATTTTAGCGTGTGACTCATAGGTTTAACATTACAGCGTTAGCGTCAATGCGTTAAGAACGGTGCGTAAAGGTTTATGAAACGTTCTGATAATTCGACACCGTGGACCTGACGTTATTGCGTCACAAGATACACTCGCCTCTCAAGCGACTAGAGTAACGTTATGACGTTACGTCTTTGTCATGGGTTACCATTGTGAAGGCAACAATTGTCAGTTATTGCAATTTCTTCTGATATTGTCAGTGACAGTCTATTCCTTTCTGTCATCGTATACAAAACCGAGAAAACTTTTGTAGACCTGATGTTGTAGAGTATGACATTGTGTACAAGAAAATGTCAAAGTCAAAACTAATCATAAGTAAATAGAGAGAGAAGCTGAGAAAAAATAGTATTTTTGGTTTACACAGGTGCGAAGAGAGTGATATTTCTTTGTGTAAAGTTGTCAAGATGTTCTCGCTTAATTACTTGTGTTATATTCCTTCCACTTTGATCTCCGTATAGGTATTAGGATCTATATAATAGAGAGATCAAGCTACACGTTTTCTCCGTACCTGTACAGTGTACGTTTGATATGGTGCAGCTAAAACTGTAGCATTAAACCAACATTTCTGAAATCCCGATTCCGGTTCAGCATCAAACATACAGCGCGCATTTATAACTAGAGCTGTCATCGAATGGTTTTTGACCATTCGAAAATCGAAAGTATTCCTTTTGATCGATATTCAAATTTATCGGTTTCTGTTTGACCATGGAAGTGCTTGTTAATGAATGCCAAGGGAATTTCTTTTCTTTGAAACAGTACACATGTTATTATATCATGATTAGGATATCTGTGATAATTAAGAAAAATAACACAAATTTCTACATTTTCTTTGGAAGCAAATCAGAATTGAATATTTGAAAATTCTTTCAAATCATTTGAAAGTCCAGTAAACTTTCAAATTGAAACGAATTCGAATATCGGATGGCAGCTCTATTTATAACCCTTAACTAGTACAGTAACATTCTAACGCCACTTCTTTAGCGCTAGCGTCATTGGCTTAACATTACACGGTTAACGTCGGTGCATTAAGGACGGTGTGTCAAGGCTTATGAAAACGCGCTGGTAATGCGGTCGAGTCATCCAGAAGCGTTATGTTCGCTTCTGAGATACCATCTAGTGATATTGGAATTTTCTTACGGCACACGTACAACTTGACGTTAAACGTGCAGCGTAACCTCTCTATTGTCATATCTGAACTCAGGAACTACTATTATTCCCTTTAAAGGTAAAGTGAAAATGTAGAATGCTCTATCAGCTACATTAATCGCACACCCACGGTATTAGATATTAGTAAATATAACTCGAGATACATTTTGCCTTTGTGATTGAAATGTTACCTGTGAAAGAAAGTATGTTTTGTTTTCTGCTGAAGTCATTGAGAATGGTTGTACAATAAATATCTTGATTGCAGAGAAACTCATTTGTTAAATGCAAAGCAACCAGATCTAAATTTAAGTGCCAAAATAGAAATAAATTTAGAAATAACACTAATTTATGTTACTAAATTTAGATTTTGATCTTTACAGATCTAAAATAAGCCACGGTAAAACCTGTCTTGAACGACATCTTGTCTATCAATGACACTTTCCACTGCGTACAACGTTGTTAAAACAAGTTTAAATGACCCTGTCTTTGGCGACACCCTGCTTCCTACGACACTAGTTGAATGGAAAGTTCTGTGTTGCTCATGATAAGTTCTACTGCAGTTAGAAATTATCCCTAAACAGGTGCGTGTTTGTGCCTCTGAATACATTGCTTTATTTGTCATTTCTATTGGACAATCTTCTTGCTGCTTTATCCACAAAGATAAATCCTGTGTGAGGGTCATTGAGGCGCATGCAATCACACAATGTGAGAGGTTTTGTCTAATTAAACCTCTTCTCCCGGACGGACGTGAGTAAACGAGTAGTTCAGCTGGGAAACAACAAAATCGTGAGTTTGTCGCAGAATTTGAACAAATGAAATTAAAGGAAAATTATGACCTGTTGTAATTTTGGTTATCACTATTTCCACATATGTCGGGAATTCAAAATGAAATAAGAGTTTGAAGTTTTTGATTTTACACTGAGTTATCCCTTACTGGCACAATGGATAAGTGTATTCTTTGTGACCTAGCTAGTGCCATGACTGCCCGCTTAACACCTTAAAACAGTGCATGATCTAACTGAGCAAAAATCATCTTGGGGCGGGAGAAGGACAGAGGCTCAGCGGTGGTAGAAGTGGTTCATGTACGTTGCACGTCGCTTAACTCGAACACAAATAACTCGTTTTTCGGCTCCCTCTAGCAAACTTTCTATCCAATTTGACTTTCTAAGTCGAACTCCTGCTTATCTTGGAACCTTTTTAGAGTTTCCCTTGAGGTTCGAGTTAAGTGAGATGCACTGTACTGAACATCAATTGAGCCGGGCCTTAATTTCAAAAGGAAGGGTACCAGTGGCTCTCCATGAACAACTTACAGCGAAAAGAAAGAATAAAAAAGAAGAAAGAAAAGAATTTGAAAAATGCAGTCTATCTGAAAACGTCTTTGTCATAAATTTCGCAGCTTGCAAGAGTCTTGGATTCTCTTCATAATTAGAAGAAGCTGCCCTTGGAAAAAAGATGTTATCCTAATTAATATGGATTTGTGTCTCGGAGCTGGACTTGTTATATTATGAGGGAAGACATAATGGTTTCCTCCCTTTGTTAGCTTCTCCCAGGAGATAATTAACGTGGCGGGGTCTTCCGGGGGGAGGGGAATCCGGGACCGGGGGACCGGGGCAGGGGGCATGTTAAGGGCCGAGGGTGCATGGGTGACGGGGAAGCTGTACAAGGCTATGAGAAGTGTAGTTCATAAGACTCGGTCATATTACTGAAATATGTTGAGGCTTTAAAATAAGAATAAAAGTGACAATTTAAGTCCTCTTAAGGTTTACTGCAATTGTGTTATGAATTTTAAGCCGTTAGGTGCATTTATATCCGCCCCAGTGTAAAACGAGCAAATGAGTAGAGAATACTCCAAATTTACATTGAAATTAATGTATCTAACCCAACAGTCAACCGAACGATTCTTTCCTATGTGAAGGCCTCTAGATTTTACAGCTACCATAAGATTGGCCTTGATTCGCCCACTTTGCTGTTGGAATGCCCCATTTCGGGATGATAAAAAATAAATTGAGCAATATTTCATTTCTAAATAAATTGTTTAGACCATGGATAAGGGAAAGGGTATACGTTATCACTGAGATTCGTGAAATTCGCGATATTTATAAATGTTTAGGCAGCAGCGAAATAAAATGTTTATACAATGGATGAGGTCAGGGACATTCGTTTTCACTTAGGTCCGTGAAATTCACGATTTTTTTTTTCGGCAGCAGCTGGGCAGCTGACGGCCCGGGCAGAAGGCGCTCACACGCACGGGAGTTCCGAATGAATGTGCATCAAGACTCGGGAAATCAAATTAGGATAAAGACATTTCTGTGACACTCGCTTCTGATCCAGTTATCAGTCGGAACATTATCAAGTTTGAAGGAGATTAAATTTAGACAAAGGGAGCCGAGTGAGTGAGACATAATACGCAGGAATATTGAATTTTCTGCCGCTTCCTTCAGCTCTTTATAATTTCCCCAGAACTTTTCTTCAGATGATTGCATTAAGAAAATTTGTTCAAAGTGAGAGTTAATGTTCACGGGAGCGAGAGAGAAGCGCTCTTCGTTTCAAAATGATGTAAGTGCTTTTTAATTTTCATAAAGAGTTTGAAATAAGAAAGACAAAAGAAAGAAAAAGATGCGACAAGATGATTTAAAGTCTTTGTAGCGCGCATGCACTTACAAATTTATTATGTAGCTCCTTTATTTAAAGTCAGTGAAAATATATTGTTTGATAACAGGGAAAGAAAAAATGAATTGCTACATTGATGGCAAGAAGTACTCTCGTTCCCAGTTCAAAAATACAGTTGACATTTCACGAGATGCATTTCACTTGAACAGAAAGAACCGCGTGAATTTCTGTTGTTACTAAAATGACGAAATACACACGAAGGTGTTTATCAAATTTAAAATAGGGTTAACACTTTTCTGGGATTACAGTAGAATGCAAGTGAGGCTACATAAAAACGACAGAGCCACTCTGGCTTTCAAAGCATTGGACCTCGGTCCACAAAAATTAAAAAAGGGAAAAGAATAGGCACTTATAAACTTAAATTGTTTGTCTGTGAAATGATTTGATCCCTGACCAGCTTGGATAGATGGACATTGTCCATTGACAGCTTAGAATTGAGATCGCTAGGCGGTGACCATTGACAACACTTAAGTTATGATTCATCACAATCCATCAAAGCACCAAACAGCTAATGCGCCGAGTGAAAACCTAAAATTGCCAGAGTACAATGAAAAATACAGTAATTTTTACCAACAGTAAATTGCGGAAGCTGTTTAGGTTGAAGTGTCGCGGGTTTTCTCTCGCTCTCGGGACAGAGCTGCTGCATGAGCGCGTGCATTGTTTCTATCGACGCACACGCATGAAAAAAAGAAAATAGCGACATTGAGCCCCACGTTTTGCTGTCCGACTGCGTGCATTTTTCTTTGCCTATGGAGTGAACTTCGACAAGAATAAGTGATCATCGGCATTGAAAAAAAAACATTGAAGGTGACTATCAAAATAGAAAGCAACTGCAACCAAATGAAAATTTACAAGGTTGCGTCTAATATTTTATGGCGCAGATTTTTAAACATCAATCTGTAATCCAGGCAGCTTTTGAAAAAAAAACCCCAATTGGCTATCTATTGTACTGCAGTTTGGTTTTGACCAAGCTGGTGAATAAAGAAAAATAACCGGATTCTACCTGAGGAGCAAACATAGCGTCGCCAAATTATACAGCCATGTTACTGTCGCGAAGTGGCTTTTTCCTTTAAAATAGATAGCAATGGGTTAACTTCTCAAATCCGTATTGGAATAACATTAGGATATTGATTTGATCCCGGATCATTCTATTTTTACT
>JBCAUI010526476.1:0-11584 GCA_038406195.1 Haplosyllis anthogorgicola | reverse complement strand
CAACTTTTAAAATTGGTCCGAGGTCAATAGGTCAATTGGAAGTGTGCCAATTCGGCAAAAAGGCATATAACACGACCTATTCCATAGGCTGCTTTAAAGCAGAGCTTTAAATCAGCCAAAAAACAAGAATGTTTAACTGCGATCCCACTACTACTCAAGATGAAGTAACATTACCTTAACATAAGCAGTGTAGTGTCCATTATTGAGCCTTCCACTGTGTTCTACTACACCGTAGAGTGAATACATCACTTGTGTCTGCCCACGTTTCAATCCCTGTAAAAATTAACTGATGACTTTTTTAAGGGATACTTTGTTCAAGGGGACCAAATAAACAAGACTTCAAAACGAAATCAAAAATATCAGGAACTATCAAGCACAGACGAGTGGTTATTTTGTATAAAAGATTAAATCAATTATCTTCATTGGGTAGTTGTAATAAACATGTACTAACCTGAGCCATTGAACTACAAAACGGTGCAAGATCAAGCATCAGTGGAAAATCGACATGTCGGTTAACCTTTCTTAGTGAGAATCCCACCTATAAATTGTATGCAAAATATTGGAATTATAAAACAGATTGATAACATTCAGATCAAGTGTTATTCAAATTCAAATTACTGTTGTCGCGATCGACAATTATTTGAGGAAATTGCAAGGCATATGGCGCACGAAATTTTCTTACCTGTTGGAAGCGCTTAAGATGCAGTGTGAGCACAGGTGGAGGCGAGAAAATCAGAACTTGTTTACTTGCGTTGGTGTACACAATCTCCTTTTTACCTGCAAACATACGAAGCATTATTTAACGAGGTATAACACTATCAGCAGTGTATCCACTAACTACTGACATTGGGGAACAAACACGACTATGATTTGAAAGCATCAATATATTTACGTGGAATGAAATACTAGTCCATTTCTGATACTAATTTCAATGCTTTATTCCCAACAATATTTGACATCTCTCACCTTCTTTCGTCTGCTTCCCATGTTTGCGGAACGTACATTTTTCACAGCCAAATTTGTTATTTCCGGTCAGCAGCTCCATAGCAGTGAACTGGTTGATGCATGAAAGTACAGAGCATTCGTGACCACTTGCCTGATAGCGTGGAGCCAAAGAATTTGTAGCCTTCACTTTCAATTCATATCTTATTTCACCTTTGCTCTTGCTGTGTCTTGGCAAGACTGTGGCATCATCTGAGTGCTTGGGTGAATTATTTATTTTGTTGCTGGCTTCATCTCTGTTTTCTGCTGCCTCGTCTTTTATATCACTAAGTGCTGGTACAGCTGTATCACATTGATCAGCGTTGTCAACATTGCTAGTGACACCATTAACTATTTCTCTTTGGTTAACAATGTCTTCAGTTGACAAAGATCTAAGTGTTGATGTATCATTGCTAATGCCCATTGAACTAATACTCGTCGTTAAACTATCAACGTCCAAAGTGGAGTCTGACCTTTTAGCACCGGAAGTAACCTGAGTACACAACTCGCTATCACTTTTACTCATTCTGCTGGTCGTTTCCATGCCAATGCCGTTTCCAGAAAAAGCTACACCATTGATTAATGTCATTTTTGATTCAGATATTTTTGGAATAAGATTAGTTTCTCCCCCTTTTATTCCACTTGCTCCCTCTGATGGCGTTCCGTCGACATGGTGATAACGACTTCTAACGACGTCACTTTCTACATTGTCTTCAATATCAGCATCTTAAATGTAAAATTCTATCATTACTGCAAACATGCTTATTTTCCGGTATTTTTTTGTGTTCACTCGCAAATCTTAAATGATTGTTTCTGCGCAGCAAAGATAAACTACGGTGCCCCGGAAAAAAACATTTAAACTGTGTACATACATTTGGAATGACAGAATAATCAAGTGGTGGCGTTCAGACACACACCTGAACTTCCATATTCTTGATGAGATTTTTTCTTACCCGACTTTGAATCCCACTCCTCGTCGTTATTACTGTGTGAATCAGCATTCCCGGTAGTACCCTCCTTCACTTCACCCTCAGCTCCCGAAGCTGACACCTTCCCTTCTTTCTCTGTGCCTTTAGCATCAGCAGTAGCACCTGTTTCAGCATTTTCTTCCTCCGATATACTCCTTCCACGTTTTGCTTTTCTCTGTAAATGTCAGGTTTATTTCATCTTTTATAATTGTCAAAAAGGTCTTACATCTAATATCATGTAAACCGTGAACCGAAATATGATTTCTTCATTTATGTCCACCAATATGTTTACTAGTTACAAACCTTCGCTTCCTTCCTCGCTGCTTTCTTAGCTTTCTTACTCATGTGTTTACTCGGTTTATCGGTTGCGGCAAAAACACCCGTGGCTGACTTGGAAGAAGTCAACGTGGCACCTGTTGAACTGCTACTGGCTGGTTTCACTGGCTCCCCTTTCTTTCTACTACTCCATATACTATTTGGGCGTAATGGCTACAAAATATTTAACAAGATATGAGATAACAAATAGTTTCATAAAGCTAACAGCAATTCAGCACAATTCTACGTAGCTATAGTAGGCCAACATACCTTTTCTTCTGTTATTGGAAGTGAAATATCTAGGAATGGTTCATATATCTGCGACGGCTGCAACAGAATAAAGAAAGAGAAATTTATAAGAGAACAATCTAATGAAAATAAATTTGGAACATAAATAGGAAGTGTTAATGTGTTAAGAGGCCCTTACATGTTTACACTCTTCACACAGCACGGTGCTTATAAAATATCCTCCAAATATGCTGTCAATGAATGTGTGCTTCACCAAACGACCATATTCTGCAAACAAAAATAATGTAAGTCTGAATATGCTGTCGGAAGAAAATCTTTTCTGCGTTTTATTTCACGACTGATGTGCCATTAACAGTTACGAAAAAAACCCAATACCTTTAATCTTCGTTTTGGTCATATCATCTAATTTCTTAGGATTTGGATTTTCTGACAGACCGAAGGATTTCAATATTCCCCTCTGACATCTCTGTAATAGAAACCATCATGTCAGATGTTATTACCAAAAGTCCTATTTCTATAGTTCTGTCAATACAGAATACTTAATAACTTAAAATGCAATAACTGCATGTAAATATCGCAAACAATATAAAATGGATCAGTAAGTGGCTTTTTATGTAGTCTTCATTTAACCCACACGAGCTCGATAGAACACTACCAACCTTGACTTCTTCTGCCTTCATTCCATCAAGCAAATGACGTAATAGTTCATGGCTGTCCTGCTGCTGAAATCCCTTAAACCGTGGAGCCCTGCAAATAAAAAGTATGCGTGAGTAACTTCAAGAAACACGTCGTGCTGTACAAGTGCGAAAAGCTCTGATGATAGGATATTTTAAGACATTACGGGTGCCAGGACTTTAAACATGTAACTGCACTGATCTTTTGGGATCATGACAGCAATGAGTTTAATGGTATCTGTGGTTCCAAAGATATTTCACGATGAAAAGGGGTTGTCATCACTCATGAATACAGAAGGGGGCGCTTACTTTCTGCACACATGTCCGAACAAGCTACTTGGAGAGATCACACTGTTCTTGGTTGGGTTGTTCATATCTGTCAGGAAGTTTAATAATGATTGTGTCAATGCACCACCTTCTGGTAAGCTGATCTCTAATGCTGCCTAAAATTGAAAACAAATGTTTATGTTGCAGTTCAGACACTTCTCTGTCCATTAATCGTTCAAATTTAAAATCTGGTGTTGAGTGACTGTTGAGATAACTGTGTTTCTTTCTTGATAAGTTACGTACTAGATGTAAGTTTTTATCATTCTGTTCTAGATTTTTTTCATTCGCTATTGCCGCCTCTTCTTCCTCCTCTTCACTCTCCGTTTCTTCAGTGTCACTGTCCACAACAGTTGTAGCAAGGATGGTCTCTGCAATGTGTTTCTTATTCCGGTCTGTAATAACGCTTTCCAAACCAGGAGTCTGGCTTAAATTCTACAAAATAGAAGTCAGTACCTGAAATAACTTTAAAAAGTTTACAATACAATCCGCTTGGATTTCATCTTTTGAAGTTACTTAGTTACACCTGTGTGTGACGCATATAAATTTACATGTCTGCCGCAGCAGTGTAGTAAATACGATCAGGGAGAAATCATTTCTCGTCTCTTACCTGCATAACTGCGTTGAAGAAGCATGTGTTTCCAAGGTTACTCAGTCCTTTGACTTTTGGTAGCACGATACCTTGTGTGAGCTGTGAATTTTGTTTGATAGATTTCTGCTGTTGAAGTTTTGGTTTTTCATCTTTCATTGTCGTGGAACTTTCCACTGAGTCCTGTGCTGGATTTTCGGCTCTGGAGCTAGGTCGACCTATTTTGGTTATGAAAGGTTATAAGCTACATGGCCACTGGTTACATGCAAACTTTGGTTTATTCGCAAATTGCATACATTGCAGGTACAGTGTCTCCACATCAGTATTTCTACAAAAACATTTAACTGACAACCTACCTGATGCTGAGTCAGGTCGCCCCATTCCACACTGTTTACGCAGAAATTCCACACATTCTATGAGTTTCTTGCTACTGTCTACAAACACTTCATCATCGCAGTCGTAACACCTGGCAATAAATAAATATAAGTTACTGGCAACGATGTTGACTGCTTAATATCATAAACATTTACATGAAAGATAGTTTGCCTGATAATAAGAAATGTGTGAATAACACAACGTCGAAGATGAATAAGGCATAAAAAGTACAAACACATACCATATTGACCACGTATTAATATTAACTGTGACCGCATGTGATGATGACCTTGGTGTCTGGTAATGTTTCAGTGCATGTTTCTCTTTTGAGTTCCGATCACAGCCCTGGAATGGATGAAGTCCACATGTAGTCAATTCAGGTTTAATTATACAGAAACGAAGTACGGTCATTTTACAGTGAATTCAACTTACGTATTTTAAGATTTACAATCGTTTTAACTGCAAATAAAAAAGAACAAAAACTGCCGTATTCTTGTTACTGTTAGAATGGCATTCATGTGAGACAACGAACGTAATGTAATCTCTTAATACCTGATGACCACACTGCAAACAGACCCATATTGTCTGCTCAACAGTATCAAGTAAACATTCTTCCTCAGCAAGAGGTGCTGCCCCATGTGCAGGTGGCGGTGTAATACTCCTTCCTTCGTTCTTAGTCCCCGATGTGTCTCTTGAACAACTCTGAAAATGGTCGAGTATTCAAATTAATTTTGTGTCACAATGCTGTGTAATCGATATAACTCTCACTATTAACCCACCATCCATCAACTTATCATCAAACAATTTGTACAAGCTTGTGATAGTTGTTGAGGACACTCCCAATATAACTGCAGTTTAAATTTGTCCAGTAGAAACCAACAGAACATACTGTACATTCTCTTATGTTAGCCTGTTGTTTTATAGCCTTCTTCACCATTGCAAAGTTAATGGACTTGTTGAGGTGTGTGCATCCTTGTCCTGTAACACAAATAAAATGTTTTTAATATTAAAACCGTTAAACTTTAGACTTACAGTTTAGAGACACAGACCACTGACTTTACATACTGATTTTCTCTTAACATCATACACCGACAAGCAGTAATTAATATGGAAAGGGATAGCTCAAATTTGAATAAATGGCGAAAGTTGTCATAAAAAAGCAGTTTTAGCCGCACTTGAAATTTTGGAAGTTGATTCATTATTTTATCTGCTCGTTTATAATTTTAAATCTTCTTAAATTACCAGCAGTCGCTCCCTGTAGCGTGGCTTCGTCAGAAGAGTCACTTCCTGGACACAGTTTGTTCTCTTTACTCTGTTTCCGAAGTTTGTGCTTTTTCTTGCCCATTGTCTGTGTCACCACAGGTTTCGATTCCAATACTCGCATTGATGATATTAATCAACAACCTGCACTACCAATTCCTGAAATGAGGAAGCAATACATGGTTGGATTTTTAGTTTATAAAAATGGGAACTGCTTATCACATGCATGGAAGATAATCACTACTTAAGAACAAACATCCTCAGAAAACAGTACACGTGTAGACCTTCGTAAAAAGTTGCCATGAAATATTAAACCGATGTGTGCATGGGTCTAAATAGAATTTACTGGACTTGCAACCTTCTGCATCCCCAACCTTCATATCCACTTGTCAGTGACAAATTTGAATTTGCAGAGTCGAACTTTCACCTCTTTTGAAATTTCTTAAATCTTTTTACAAAATAAATTTTATTTAAAACAGGTACATCTGTTCGATTTCATGTTGTGCACAATCATCGCGTGGACTTTTTGCTGTTACCGGGTCCCATTACGAATTTTTAGCTTGGTAGTTTGTAAGCCGGAATACCTAATCAAATTTATTTTCTGAACAGATCTCCTTTTCGCATGTTACTAATGACGTAGGATTCATTCATAGCCCAACAGCTGTTAGAAAAATATACACCTACTGTCTACATGACAATCTCGTGTCATATGCCGAGGTGAAAAAAGTAATTTGATTTATAGTGTTCTACTTTGCGGGAAAGATACTCACCTTACAGTATGGAAATGTTTCCTGAGGTTCTGTCCAACTTGTAGTTGATGTATTTAACCACCCATTATACCGTTTTCTATGCTGACATCAAGTTCAAATGACTTTAAATCTAGCAATTCTTTATTTTGCAATCGCAACTTCCTCTAAATCACAATATGGCCGGAAGTAATATAAAATAACAGAAGATGTCGCCACTTGTACAAAAAGTTTAAACACTAGATATCGCTATCACTTTTCGCGCTTCAAGAGTATAAGTTTGTAGCGGATTACAATACATATTATGTTAGGCTTTTTTTATTTAATTGTTTGGATTACATCACCCGCCGCACTTTGAAATCGGGATTTAAAAAAAACCACCTCATTTGAGGTTGAAACATGTTGCACATGGCACAATTTTTCCATCATAACGACTTTCGTCATGAGACAATTGAGAAATATTAAACATTTTATTGATATTTATAAACAGTTTGGCTTTTTTGGGACTAAGTTCAGTTTTTATTATTTTTTTTTTTCCGATCGCCGAACTTTGAAAATCCTGGCCATGCAATGTAATCCAAATGATTAAAAAAAAGAGCCTTATTTGTAAAACTTCCGAACCTGCCAGCCATCTTTTTGATGCAAGCCATCACTTCTTGGTGATAAGTTCATCGGCAGACTAACCTGCTGGTTAATCTACCCAGTTTGAGAATCTAGTGAACCAAACTGGGATTGCCTGCAAATACAGGACTCACTTCTTTCCTGGACAAATCGAACTTTGGCAAAGTCATACTATCTCTGATATTGCACTGTGTCCTGAAAACATCTTTTGTAACACAAATAATATTATTTCTACAAATCAAGGCGTAGCCTGTAAATTCCTTTCGCAACGGATGCGTTTCAGCCTAGTAAAAAAGAATTTCCGTGTAGTAAATAATTATAAACAAACACTATAGATTAGCAGTTGAGAAAAAAGACTTCTTTCTTTATTTTCATAACATTTAAAAGATTCATAAAACGGAAAGATTTAACATATTACTTCCTCTTTCATTATGATTATGACATCAAAACAAGTTACTTCGAGAAAATTGAGACGCTCACCCTGGAATGTTTGCCTGGGTTATTACAAATGTTACAAATAGCACAAACTACGATCTGGTTTGTAAATGTGTAAATTGAATCCTAATTACAACATTATTTCAAAGGTTCTTTGGAAGACTTCGATGCCTTTGGTTAAAATTTTAACTTACTCTTTACAAAATATCTAATTCACTTTTTGCTGTAGCCATTGCAATTTCACAAAATGCATAATCAGAGGAAAATAAGGTAATACAATGATCTATGTACGTTTGCAAAATCTTAACTAAGGAAGCTATAAAATTAGGTTTGCAAAGTTTTGTGAAATACCATAACAGACAAATCCTGAACCATTTATTCACTAGTAAGCTTTTCATGTGACACATCCACAGGTGAGGTAAAGGTAAAGCTGTTCTGTTATGTATTGCATTTCTGCACGCTTTACTTAGCAAATGAAATACTGGCTTTGACTAGATAGCAATAGATTCCATTGAATAATTAAAATTACACAGATCTAATTACTAACTTATTACCACATACGTATAAAATGCTTTCATTAATCAAATGAACACAATGAACAATCATTATTTAAACAGGGTACTCGTGTACTTTTGATATCACCAACAACAAATCACTTGTGAGCTGTAGCAGTTAATTCAACATGACTCAATCATTAGATATGTAATACTCGGAGTAAGGGCTGCGTAAACTAAAAAATACGCCATTCAACTACTTAATTTCAGTTTCCACTAACGAACATACATAAAACATGCAGGATAAACTGGCAGTGCACCATTTCTTTACCGTGAAAGCTTTTTTGGGACAAAATGCAATGCAAGAAAGAGAATGGTGTCAATGATACAATGTTGAGTAGCTTGATCTTAAGGGGCATAGGCATTGACACCTCCGATTGTAACTGGTGTATTTTGGGTAATTCAAATATATTGTACAGATTTTTATGGTACGTACTAGAAAGAGAACGTGAACGAGTCGGCATTGCAGCCCACTCCAGAAATAAGAGCCAAACTTTCCATCTTAACCAGCAATAATTTTAACCTGAAATAAACAGTTGGATTAAAGCTTCAATATTATATTTCGGGTACTACGTGTTATTGTACTCGGATAATGGAATTCGTCACCTTTTTAATGAAAATTACATCAATGCTATTACAACGTGACTTCGAATGAGTCATTGCCATTTTTAACCAAATATTCTTAAAATGCAGGTCAAGCTTTTCCTGTAAGTTGCAAATGCAATTTAGGCATGAAAATGTACAATGAATAGTAAAGTACAACAGATTGACTTATTTACAGGCACAGTAAACACAAGTGAAACAAAAAATAGCTATCAAGTTACTTTTACACCATGTGCCGGTAGAATATCCTCACCTCCCAACATTTTGTATTGAGTTTAACATCTGAAATAAACGGGCTCGAACGGCCGCTACATTTTTTCCCTGTAAATCTACCCATAACAAAATTACTTGAGTTATTTGTGGACACTGTATTATTACATACTTCTAGTTGTCGTTTGAATTGTAGTAAACTGTAATCTTTCTATACACGTATCTTATACAGGTTACAACTACTGCAATATATACAATATTTGTACAAGGTTCAATAAATAAATAAAAGATATAAAGTACATTTATATGAACAGCTGAATGATACCTTCATAGGATGTCTTTTTCTACAATAAATGATAAATTTTATCAACATTTAAAACAACGAGTTTGTCAGTTGTTTAAGGTATTATCACAAAGTCTTGAGCTGTACAAAGTTCTCAATATTCTACTACGTGAACCGTAACCTTCACTGTCGAAAAAGACCATTTCGTCAAATACTCTACGTGCTGATTTACTGATTAACAATACTCATACTACTGTATATTTAATAACACTTAATAACAAGCTTATACATGTTACTTAATCGGATCTTGGAAATCAAATGCAAAAGCTAGAATGTGGGACGAATGCTAGTCTGAATAATTTTTGACTATCCACAGGATAAAACTATCTGAAGCAGATGGCTCCGTTCATTGTTGGTTGTTTGAAAGGTATTGCTCTTGTCAAATATTCTACATTTCGATATAAAATGGCACACGGATTAATATTTAATAAAATATGGCTAGATTTCTTTATGAAATTCATTCAATATTATCATTCAAATGTAACTTTTAGTTCGTTTGGTAAACGTATTCGAGCAAATTGTTATTGTATCTAGCGTAAGACTTAAACAAATTTTGGGTTCATTACAAAGACAATATCCAAGTAAACTTTGTTATTTACTCCTTTACAGTAGAACAAGTAAATTTCCAATGTTCGGCTAACCACGACAACAAACACACATCTGTTTGCTTCACTGATGGTTGAATCGGACTGGTTTTGACACTGGTGGCCAACATATTGCGGTAACCTATACCAATACTTAGTATACCATTTGTAATTTCACTTTGATCATCGGGAGACAGTATGACGTCATGTTGTTCATGTCGTTGTTGCTCAACCAGCGGCAGAAGCACCCGGATGTATGGTGCGACGTCACCATGGGGACGAAATGCTGCACAGGGAGTCATTGTAATATTATCCAGAACGATGATACATCCCCAGGTTGAAGCCACGTACAGGTACTCACTCAGTGCCAGCATCGCGGTCACCTGACATTTTCCGGCTGAAATTCGGAACCATGAATAATGATGACATATGCCAAAGTGTGTACAATCTATGCAATACACAACCGCGAATCCAACATTTTAGTTTACAGTGTAAAGCTCTCTGTTTTATTTACAGATTTCGTTTTTTACTTTGCATAGCACATGTACGTGTACCTGACATTTTATTCTGAGTTACACATGATGCATTCTCATCTCCCCGTGGCACAAGTGTTGAGATATCACACTGACTTGTAACCTTTCGTTCTTCTACATCCCATCTGTACAATACTGAACCTAAAACAAGAAAACTCCGTGGCTAAAAATATTTGAAAATGCGTATCTTTTTCTACACCTACATGAACCTTATTTAGTTCACACTTCTTGAAACATATTTTTAGAAAAGGTTTAACACATACCTGGATATACGTAAGACCAGAGAGCTCTTGCATTCTTGGGTCTTGTTGCCAGTAAAAAGACATCGCCGGTGATATCAGTGTGGGACACAGACTTCAGGTTTCCGGAAACACTACTCAGGTTCCACACGCTCATTTTGCCTTTACTCTGTCCACACCACAACTCACTACATCTGTAATACATCACAAACATTTATATACGTCACCTCAGCATATTTCTACACTCAAAAAATATTTCTCTCGGATACTTGAGGTAATGAAAATAACTACTTTGCCAATAAGCCTCTGGTTCTGCCAGCGCAACATGCTTTTGCTACATACTTGAGAGGTTTGGGCAGCACAGCTATACAGTGTATTGGTTTGTTATTGCCTGGGCACTCAGTTTTCACGGGACTGTAATTTGCGGGTGGCACAAGTGGTACATCGGCATCACACAGAACCAGTCTCCCAGAGTCTAGCACTATAAACACCTAAAATCATAAATAATCCCAACAAGTTGAAACATAAACGCAATTTTATTTATTGCTTTCAATTTGTTTGCATTGTTTCATCTTAAAACAAAAAAGAATATAACTTAAGATATAACGAAAATATGTCGGGTACTTCTTCGTTCTGAATTGAATTTGTCAAGTTCAGCTATGTTTCCTGACACATTTACTTACCTGTGATTCAGATGAACCGAAAGCGAGTGTTTTAACCTGGATACCTGCTTTGCTTGTTGCACTAAATTTGAGTACTTCGATGTAATCGTCCAAACTACAAAGCGCAAGTAAAGTGTAAAGTGCTATGTTAAAACTGCAGGTAGACCCAAAAAGCTGCTTAAATGTTAATACAAATTATACCACTCAACAGTATTATTTATCGGTAGATTACTGACTTAGTACAAAAAAATAGGTCCAGATGGACCTGAGCTCATTTGGCATTATCATTAACTAAGACAACATACAGGTTACAATATCA